>JAUZNI010120989.1:0-11247 GCA_034780235.1 Concholepas concholepas | reverse complement strand
TTTGCCCCCCCCCCCCCCCCTCTGTCACATGCTGACGTAAAATGAAGAACTGACATAAGGGTTGTCCCCCCAAGGCATTGGTGATCGTGGAAGTGATGATGAACCTGATAAACTCCCCTCGTTACATCTCTTCAGCTCTGAGGGCCTTTCTCTCTCTCATCTCATCTGTCGCTCTCCTTCTTGCTACATCATATGTGTGTGTGTAAAAATGTGACAAGTTCAGGCAACCAATGATTTATCGTCTTTAATAAAAAATAAAAAAAAATTTTTAAAAGGAGGAGGAGGGGGGGTATTTTAAGCCTCCTAATTATATGTTTTGATCTAACAAAGATCATAAAACAACTTGCATGAGTGAAGGATTCTGGTTTAAATTTGACTCTACATCACCAACATTTTCAACTTAACACAATAGACAAAAACATAACCAAACCATCCCTACAAACACAAAACAACCACCCCCAAAACAAAACAAAAAAACAACCAAACAAAAACAACAAAAAACTTCCCTCAAAACAAAACCCCAAAACTCCATAAAACAAAATACTCTTACTGACCACAAAAAAACAACCCAACAAAAATGACACCCACCCCCCCCCCAAAAAAAATCTATTTAAGAACGATCACTCATCTCACTGAGTTCTGTTGAATGCCCTAAACCAAAGTAGACTGTTTTAGCTTTACCTGGCGCAACACATGACAATTTCCCCATAAAGGTCACCTTTCTCTCCCCCTCTATATTTGGCATTCTCTTTGTTCTCATCTTTGAAACATCTCATCTTTTTCTGCCCTCTTTATTGTCTTTTTTTTCTATTAACCTGTGTTGCACTTGCAGAAGCTAAGCAAGTAAATTGCTTTTCTATTCTGGTTTTTTTTTTTAGCAAGACTTCTTAGAGAGAGAGAGAGAGAGAGAGAGAGAGAGAGAGAGAGAGAGAGAGAATAAATGAGGGAGTGAATATCTGAATGAAAAAAAATGAGAAGAAAAGACCTAGAAAAAAAGACAAAAAGAAATCAAGAAAAGAAAAAGAGACGACAACAACATTAAGAAGACAGAAAAAAGCAAAAGAAAAGGATTGGATTTGGCAGAACATGTATAAAGAGAATCAGCACTATAAAGAAAGAGCTTCATATCTATCTAGCTATACCTCTGTGTGTGTGCGTGCGTGCGTGTGCAGATGATAACAGAATTGGCACAGCAAATGATGATTACATTCCATTTCGACATCCATTCTTGCTAAAAATGCTTGCTTTAAATAGCCTCCGCTCGTCTGGTGTCTGTTAAAAGAAAAAAGAAATGTTAGGACAGATAAAAAGAAACCAGCACTCCAAAGGGCAATCACTTACTATGTTGGTCGCCATCTATATCAAGACACAAAGAACTGTGCCAAGGTTTCTTTTTTATCCATTCTTTTTCTTCCTCGGCTACAGCTCTGAGCTTTACCAATGGTGAGATTTTTGTGTATGCAACTGCCCCCCCGCCATCATTTAGGTAGCCGCATTCTGACCTCAGGGATATGCCAATTCATCTTTTGTCCAGTTGCATCAGCACTTACTATGGTTATGCAGTTGTTGTACCTTGGACTTACATATGCAGCTGTTGTCTTTTTCTACTGTGTTCATCATCTGTCCCCCCCCCCCATATACATGCCTTCCAGCTCCCTTCCTGAAGTACAGAAGGCTGGTCATTTTTGTCTGTGTAAATGCTTGGTGGAAAAAGTCTCTTTTGTTGTTTGAATAAATGTTTATCACATGGGCAATGTGTTTCTATCGTAGTATAGTCACTGTCAGTGAGTTTTCCCCCCAGCTATATTCACTGTAAAACCCCCCCACAAAAATCCAGAAAAATACATCGGTTCCTATAATGATGATAATGATAGTGATGATGATAATAACAATAATAATAATTATTATGCTAGTAGACTTTTTGTGTGCTTTTCAGCGTTTTATAGATTAATGGGAAAAATATGTTAACAAAATAAAATGACAATGGTTTCTGCTTTGAACTGTTTCTTCTACGTGGTAATCAACTTTAAAAATTGTCTTTGATAGTTCTGCTACCTTCTGTCACTCATGATGACTTGCAGTTTATGCTTAGCATGAGTGAAAACTCCTAAAACAACTACCACCTCAACAGTTTTCCAACCCCAAAAGAGCCTTATTTGATCAATGTCACCTGCCCATCGAAACATTATTTTACATGCAAAAACTTATGCCAAGGGGGCCCTGCAAGGGAGTGGAAATCAAAACTTTTTCAAACATCAACTTTCCCACCCACTTGCGGACTTGAAAAGAAAAAAAAAGTGCTTGAGGAAATGACAAAGAGTATAACCACAAAAATTTAATATGCATTCACTCCAAAGCCCTTGAGGAAATGAAAAGAAAGCTATGCAGTCTCACACACGTATTGAATCAAATACAAGACACACACACCTTGAGACTCTCTCTCAGTTCATCAAAGCATTTCGAGAACTTTCCCAGGGTGGATTTGGTGTCTCATAGAAACACGAAACCCAGTGAACAACAGTAGAGTGCGAGGCCAAAACAGGAGGCCCACAGCAGTTTGATCCCTGCTCCCCTGTCACACCTCAAAGGGATTGAGACACAGGCGTGGGCAGAATACGACAACCACCACCATGCAGATCGCCTGATCCTCCCTCTTAATAGCCGGTAATTAGTGCGTGTACACACACACGCACGCATGCACACACAGAGAGTTCTCTAGCCACACCCACAAGACAAACTGACAGACTGATCCTCCCCATTAATAGCTGCTAATTAGCATGTGCACACGTCACACATATTCCATGGACACAGACACACACACAAGCGTCACATACGACACACACACACATCACAAAACATGCATCTCTCTCTCACACGCACAACCACACACACACACATGCACACACCATTTACCACAAACAAGTCTCTCTCACACACACAACACTTACCACGCACACACACTTATCTCTCTCTCTCTCACACACACACACAACCACACACACAAGTACCACTTACCACACACACAGCTGCATACTAATTGCATACTGACAAGGTGAGGAGCTGTTCGTCATGACACCAATACAATACAATACAATAAAAAAAATAAGGTTAACTGATGATGTCATTCCTTCCAAACCAGGTGTTTCCACTGTTGTTATGATCATGTCAATCCATCTAAAACGTGTCCATGACGTTAAAAGATATTGACTGATTTGTCCAAAACATTGAATTTTGTTCTTTACAATCATCAACAGAATTATTTTTTAAAATTATTTCGGTCTTTCAGGAAATACTGTAATGCTCAATCAGAGTGAAGGTGTTATTTTTTTCTTCATGCACACACACACACACTCAGTCACACACACACACACTCACAGTCACACACACACACATATTCTTTTCAGTCTTGATCCAGTTGATGACTACAACATATGCAAAGTTGTCAGTACAGCATTCAAGTGCCTGAGGCAAATCAAACTGGTGAGAGATACCTACAATGTACTCTCTTCAACACAACAAGGAAAGCTACAATAAACAGTATAGTAGCCCACCTATCCATCATTGTCAATGGACACAAAACCAAAACCTGAACTCATATCTATGTGCATTTATCCAAACCAACTGAAACAGTCTCATTTTGGAATGATCAGCTATCAAATCAACGAGAAGACTAAAAAACAGAAGTCACATATGGAGAATAAAAACTACTAAAAACTGGAGCCAACTTTGTTGAATAACAGCAATAGAAGAGTTGAAAAGGGGTAGTGTTTAAAAGTTGCTATAAAAAAAAGAGATTCTTCTCACTGCCAATATAGCTGGTTTAGCACAGGGTGTATGAGCTTTCCACTTCCTTAAATCGCACCTGTCTAAATCATTCTCAACTTTACAGATCACTCTTCAAACTTTAATAGACAACACACACTTTAGTGCAACATAGCAGGTAAGAAAAACTGTTTCAGCCGCACAGAAAAGTACCCTGCAGTACAGTTTGTTAGAAAAACAGATGCAACTGAGCTGGGCACAAAACACAATTTACCAACATTTTAAACCCCCCCCACTGATCCCAACTGAATCGATAATATCCACACAACTCTACCGCCCCAAGCCATTACACACACATAAACCAAATTTAAAAATCAACATTTAAATGCAATTTACCTCGCAGGCAGATAAGCCACATTATATGCGCTTTTAAACTCCGCAGCTCATTTCTTCCTGAATCCAGCACAAAGCACCACAATTTCAAATCGGCCAATGACGCACGACGCGTGACGCTCTTCTTCAGAATAAACTTGACGATATCAAAATCAATCATCCAATAGATTATTCTTTCTTCATAAATCCACAGAATACACACATACACACACACGGAATGTCAAGAACTGGAAGTGGTGTTAATTCCAAGAATAGTCAACATGCACCTCTCTTTTTTCCACCCTGCTCTGCTGTGTACTGTTTACCACTTCAAAACACACCTGACACCAGCAGGTGCAAACACCAAGTTTTCCATGTAATAACGGTTAAAACCAGGACAGGTGACCTGTATGTATCACAGAGCAGGTATCACCCACCGATACTGTCCCAGTCTCCTCACCTTGAAGGTAAGGGACACACACACACAGTGGTGAACTCTACCTGTCGACAAAACGATCTATGCAAACGGTGGGCCACTGCGAGCGGCCTGGCTCCACAGGCAGGTGTGATTGGCCCCAAGACACAGGCCACGCCTCGCTGATCACTCATGCACAACCGACTGATAAGGCCCAACGCTTTTCGCCCGCTGAACATGGGAGAATGGATGATGGAGATGGGTTCGCTTTGATGTGTGTGTGCGTGTGTGCGCGCGCGTGCGTATGAGTGTGTGTGTGTGTGAGTGCGCGCGCGCGTATGTGTGTGCGTATGAGTGTGTGTATGTATAAGTGTGTGTGTGTGTGTGTGTGTGTGAGGTTTTTATGGATGAAAGAGGATCTTACAAACTTGTTATATGCTAACTACCTGTTCCTATTTCTGATATATTTCTTTCCTATAAAATCGGGTTTTTTCAGTCTCAGGAGGGCTACCACTATGAATAATGTTCTTTTAAGTTAATTTTGTTTATGTGATTCATAACTATTGCACGCATCTCTCCAACACATGTTCATTTTTTATACTGGCTGATGTTTCACCATCTTTTGATGTATTAACCATCAATATATAATATTGACAGTAATAGAGAAGTTTGTGTTGACACCACTCACCTATCAATCTACTCACAGTGGCACCGATACATCACCTCACAACACACTTTTTGCTGCTGATACATCCGCCATTAGTGTACCAACACTTGGGCCCCTGACGCTCCAAACATCCATGAGATCTGCCGTCAAAACATTGGCATCCCCAACTCTGGCCAATATTAGCCACAGGGCGTTTCTCATAGATCTTTCCTGTCCCTTATTCCAACTCCCTCTCTACCCATTTTCTGTTTGCATGCACCTAGTCTTCCCCTTCAGCTATCGCAACTTCTGTCAATAGTATGTGCAGAGTCGTCCCAACATATTTGTTCAGGTTCTTACGTATATCCAATCTTCTATGTTTGAGGATCGAGGCGATAGGCCCTTGTGACCCACTACCCTATTAAATCATCCATTAGCAGCTGTTTACTTCTTTTTGTTGTGGGTGAACTGGTTCAGTGAAGCATGGAAAGTGCTACAGAGCAGTTAGCTCTTTTCTGGTATCAGGTCATCTTATTTGGACACACCCTGTCACTTGTGCCCTTCTCTTTGATTAATACTTTAAAAGAAAGAAAAAAATGTGACTGCTTGTTCAAAGAGGTGTTAATGAGAATCGACCTGTCTGCCTGTTGGCATCTTACAGTTCAATAAAAGCAAATACCTCGTTTGCTGCATGAATATTTGTTGTTCATTTTATCTTTTTCAAAATTTGTTTTCATGGTTATGAAACAAAAACAAAAAAATGTTTAAAAAAAAGACAAAAAAAAGAGGAAAATAAAATCTGTTTCTTGCTGATAAAGCTATTAATTAGTATCCATTGTAATGTGTGCCTGTGTGCATGCGCCCATGTTTATGTGTATGCATGTGAAAGAAAACAAACAAGTTAAATAAAATAGGGTAATAACATCAGAAGTGTATAGTTCATGGTCAGTACACTTGAAAAAAGAAACATGTTTTCATAAATCGCCAAAATCTACATCGTAAATTTTAAATCAGATGTTTGTAATGTTGGTTTTAAAACCATGTTAAGATCCTTTCTATCACTTATGAAGACTGCAAAGTGCTCATTGGTACGAATGAAAGTGCAACGATAAGCTTTTCAAATGATCTTTTTTTAAATGAAAAAAAAGGCGTTTCTCTAGTTATCCATCAGCTCATGTGTGCTACAATATTGTATATTCTATGTTGTGCTTTTCTTCTTTTTTTAAAAAGTGAAACTGGAAGGACCCTGCCATGTCGTAAAAACTAGTGGGGACTCTTTGTTTCATCCCACTGATGAGATGTTCACCAAATTCCTCATTATAAAGTTTGGCTATGTGCCGACACTAATACGTGACAAACCTTTGTCCATCCACCCACAGTAACAAGAACATTTCGGTTAAAACTGTTTTTCACCCCATACAATGATGCAGTCATTTTTTTTTCAATCTTAGGTCAGTTCAAATAGTATCAAAAGAATCACAATACATACAAATGATGAATAAACTAATAAAGACTTCTTGACCATTTTTTCCCCCAGTCAGCTCAATTCACATCAATAAGCTTTCCAAGTTTGTCTAAGAAGACTTTCTCTCATCGCTAAGTCAAAGGCAGTGTAGCATGAAAAGATTGGTTCACAGGTCAATGTCAAATACTTCAACTTCCCACACCCTTCCATTAAAGGGTCCATTAAGATCTGTGTCAGTCGAGTGAGGGCAGCAATAAAGTTTTACTTCCATGTCTTTGGGAGGCCTGTGGTTCAAACCTTAGCACTGTTGATAGGGTTAGGGGTTTCATAGTATGGGAATGTGTGGATATATGGTGTTGTTATTCCATAGCACATGTATGCAAGGTGAAGGGCAAGTGATACAGATTCATAACAACATGTCAGTGTTGAAAGTGTACAAGAAACATAAAAGCCTACCATCGAATCTACTTCCCTAAAACATACATAAGTGTATGGGGTTTTCATACCTTCAACTTCTCGACATTTAAATCTCTTCCCTAAATACAAATTACTTCCAAAACTAGTATTTTGCTTCCAAAGAACCATTTTGCCATGAGTAAGTATATCAGTGTCTCATGATCAGTGAAACTTAAGTGAAAGGGGAAAACCCCCTCAATCAACCTACCTAACAAATGACCAATTCTTCATGATTTGCACATGTATGCTAATGTCAACACCAAAACACTGGTTATCAAATTGTCCATTGTTGCTTCAAAAGGTTTACTTTTCACACTCACACATGATTAACAGTCGTACCCTTATTGCTTGTTTTGCTGTACATGATTTCCCTTGTCATCACCTCATCAGATGGCTATTGTAACAGCATAAGAGGGTTACATATGCTCCTAGTACATGACTGTCCATCCACAGCAACAAGTAATTTACAGCCAAATGAAAAAAAAAGTCACTTACGAGGCTGGGAGAGAAGAAGAGATAGCGGAAGATGAAGAGAAGGAAGGAGGAAAAAAAAAGTGGTGTGGAAGAAGTCCATGAATGCTAATGGCAGAGCTCTATACAAAGACAAGTGGACTCCAGTGAGCATGCATACTATAGACACACACACACACACATGCATACTACACACACAGACACACACAGAGACACAGACACACACGCACACACACAGACACACACGCAGAGACTCACACACACAGACACACACATGCATAGACACAAACACACACACACAGAGGAGCAGTCCCTCCTTATCCATCCTCCACTAACTGTGGGGTATTGATCCAACCAACACACACACAGGCGCCTGTCATCACTTTGTCTCTTCTCTTCCTCCCCTACTGGCTGCTTTAGGCTGCGATTTCCATTTTGCTTGCAGTAAAAAGTACCAGAAACATTCCACAACCAAACTCAAAACACATTTTTAATGATCCATAGGAAAATGACCGGAACTTTCCTGCAGAATCTGGATTCCTATTGTTTTGTTAGTCCTCTTTTATTTACTTGGTGTCTTTCCTCAGTACTTTACACCTTATTAATGTTTTTCTTTACAAGCTCTTTATTCTAGTTCTTCTCCGACTCAGTTTCTCTCCTCAATACTAAACCTAGTCTTCTCCGACTCAGTTTCTCTCCTCAATACTAAACCTAGTCTTCTCCGACTCAGTTTCTCTCCTCAATAATAAACCTAGTCTTCTCCGACTCAGTTTCTCTCCTCAATACTAAACCTAGTCCTTTCCTGCTTTCTGTCTTGTAGTATTTCCTGTTGGCTATCTGCCTACTCTCCTTGCTATATAAATTCCATATATTATTATTATTATTATTACTCTCCTTGTCAAACAGTTGAGCATGACCTGGGAAAGGACAGGGAAGGAGAGGGTGGGGGAGAGACTATTAAAAGACAACAGGAAAGTGTTGAACACGGCATCAAACAAGGAGGAAGCAATTCATTTTCTACATGAAATGGTGCCAGTAAATGGAGCCAATACCAGTTCCCTGATGAAGATAATTTACCTGCAAGTATAAAAAAAAAAGAAAAAAAAGCTTAACTATGGGGAGGGGGAGGACCCCCCCCCCCCCTCCTCCCCAAAAAAGCCAACTGACAGGCCCTGTCACATGTAAAGGATGGGCCTGCTGTGTTTGAACTGTGTGACCAAACGTGTGCTACCTTTCATCTACACTGCCATACACTGCTATGATGGCCTTACATTGTTCTCCTATGAAATGAACTCCCCTCTGAAATGACCTCTTCTGAAATGACCTCTCATTTCCACACATTAATCCCCCTGTCCACTCCCACTGTTGAAACACACCCTGCCCTGACCTGAAGCAGATGTTGCAGTTGTGGTCCCATCACTCACATACACATGTGCGCACACACACACTCTCAATCAATCAAACAATACACACACTCAAACAATACACACACACTCTCAATCAATCAAACAATACACACACACACTCTCAATCAATCAAACAATACACACACTCAATACACACACACTCTCTCTCACACAGAGCTTACCTGGCTGGCTGGCTTGTTATCCACCTAATTATCTTTGCTACATGCATGCTCTACAGAATGATGGTACAGCTAATTGACAGCACTCCTATTGCTGAGGTAGGCTTATAGGACATACAGTGACACTCCACCACAAAATGAGTCACATTGCACCTGACCCCCTTTTCGCCAAGTGCCATTTTAGGCAGGTGGGGGTCAGGTTGTCAATTATGAGATTTTGATGGATTATAAAACTATAGCCATTCTTCTACCTTGTTCTGAAGTATCAAGGCGTAATTTTGTTTCCTTTTGCTTTAAAAACACGTTAAAAAACACCCAAGCCCTCATTCTGACCACCTCTTCTGATGAAAAACTTGTAAATTTCTCATTTTGTCACTTTCTGCAGTGTATCATTTCAATTTGTAATAACTTTTAATAGCATTGTCCGATTTTCAATCTATTTTTTGTTCTTGTTATGAATAGCCTTTTCATTGCAAATTAATAACATGTTAATGACTTAAAAAAAAAAAAAAGACCTCCGGTGCAATGCAACTCATTATGTAGTGGAGCATTACACACACATATATATATATATTTATATGTGGGTGAGATAGAGAGAGGAG
Organism: Concholepas concholepas; assembly: GCA_034780235.1. NCBI lineage: Eukaryota > Metazoa > Mollusca > Gastropoda > Neogastropoda > Muricidae > Concholepas > Concholepas concholepas. Next base: position 1,473 of record JAUZNI010120989.1, on the reverse strand, counting down.
GGGAGGGAGGGGGCGGGAGTGAGAGCGAGAGAGAGATTTAAAAAAAAAAAGAAGATATTTGATAGTGTGGGGGGAGGGGGAAGATGTTGCTGTGGTGTATAATATATCAAGTACACCACCGATACAAGGAGACCAAGCAACCAACCATTAACTTCACACATCCTCCCTCCAGCCCCAAACATCTGTCCACCCTCACCTTTCTGCGGTTAATGGCCTCCTCCAGACGGCACTGCCACTCCAGAGACTGCAGCCAGATGCCGTGCCAGCGCCGCTCCAAGGTCAAGGCCACCAGCTGCAGGGACTGACGGTCGTGGTTGGGTGGGCATGGTGCCTCGCGCTCCAGACGCTCGCTCAGCTTCAGCACCGCCGACACGATGCGGGAGTGGGACTCTATGTCCTGCTGCAGCACCTGAAACATGGCCATCAGACACGGACATCAGCGTGGGGCTGGCTGGAAGGGTGGCAGCCATTGCTTTTTGTGTGAGTGAGTGTTTTTGAGAGAACTTGATGGTATGATAGGTCTTGATCTTGTGAGCTTCACAGTATGACAGTTTCGACTGTATCTGGACTTTCACACTAAAACACATCCCCAAAGTCAGAATGCAGCAACCTAAATGGTGGGAAAAAAACCCTGTCGCATACGCATAAATCTCACCATGGTGAACCTCGGAGCTCTAGCCGAGGAACAGGGGGTAAAAAAAACAACCCAACCAAAATATTTTTCAGATAGTATGACTGACACTAATGGGTCTATTCAGGAAGTGCAGGGCTTCTCTTTATAAGCTCCTGTACCTGGAGAGGGATGGGCTCCACCAGCTTCAACTTGTCCAAGTGACACGACCTGAAATGTTCAGCACCATGCCCCAACAACTCCTCCAGAAGTTAAGGGAGGAAAGAAGGAAGACTGTTCCTAAAGAGATAACATATATATCCCTCTGTATACAACTGAGTGTACCGGTGAACGGTTCTCAAGCTCAGGCAGTACAAAACACACACAACCCCAGAAATGAAAAGGAACAGGTGTCGCCCATTCGCTCAATAACTACACTTGAACATACTTTTCGAGTTTTGAGTTTGAAAACTGTTTATTACCCAACCGATCAAAAAGGCCGTGTCAGGGCTGTCACCACATACCCGACATCAATGATTAAAGTCAAGTACAATCTTCTCCAAACTTGTAGTTTTGGTGAGAAGGAAGGTGCTAAAACCATTGCGCTGCCTCCCACTGCCCTACTTTACAGTATACTTCATTACTAGCTTCCAAGGATCTGCCGTAAGAGGAAAAATAAAACTATCCACAAAAGACACTTTCAGTCTGAAGGTTATGCACTTGAAACCTGGGAGTGTTAAGGAGTGAGAGATTAAATTCATTAAATGAATCTTGAAGTTGAATGGGAGGAAGAAAGAGACTTTGAGAGTGAGGGGGGTGGGTGGAAGAGGAGAGTTCCAAGGGAGGGCGGGAGGGAGGGAGGG
>JAUZNI010118772.1:0-12684 GCA_034780235.1 Concholepas concholepas | reverse complement strand
CACACACACACACACACACACACACACACACACACACACACACACACACACACACACACACACACACAACACACACGGATGTGTGTCCCCACATTTGGCCACAGTTTAATTGGGGTATTTTTTTCGTTCCTCGTCTAGAGCTCCGAGGTTCAACAATGGTGAGATTTTGCCTATGCGTTGACCGTTTTTGCCCCACCACTGAGGCAACCACATTCCGACTTCAGAGTTGATGTCAAAACACGACACCAGTGTGCTTCCAATAATTATTTTAAAATACTCTATTATCTCAAAAGAGAGACATTCAGTTAGGTTAAAGCAAATGGTTACACATCTAAAGGATAAAAGAATGAATCACGTACATGTCATCAGAGAGCTTACAGCACCATACAAAATCAACACATTATGCTCTCTGTGCAAACAACACATATCTGACATACTCCCACACATGTTTCTGCAACATAGTTGTGCAGACACACACACACATATATATATATATATATATATATATACACAAGGAATCACACAAGGAATCACTTGTACCAGAGGTCAATTTTTAACTGTTAACATGTTATTAATCTGCAATGCAAAAACTATTCAATTAAAAAAAATAATAAAATAAAAATCAGACAATTCTATTCAAGGCTATTACAAGTTGAAATGCTGGACTCCAGGAAGTGACTAGATTAATGAGGAACTGACAAATTTTGCATTGTAATAGCTGGTCAGGATGAGGGGTTGGGTGTTTTTAAATGCATTTTTAAAGCAAAAGGAAAAAAAAAAGACACCTTAATACTTCAGTACAAGGTAAAGGTTATTGTTTTATAATTTATCGAAATCTCATAATTGACAATTTGACCCCCACGTGGCTAGAATCATTCCTAGATAGATAGATAGATTTTATTAAATCATAGTAAAAAATACATTGAAAGTATATGTTTTCTTTGTTGTAATTTGATATGATGTGTTTTCATATTTACATGAATTGTATTGTGCTGTCTCATTGATGCTAAAAAATGTTCAAAGAAAATTAACACAAAAAAAAAAAAGGAAGTTGATTTTGTTCACAGTTGAACTGAAAAACCATGGAGGCAGCATTTTATGTATTTACAGGTGCTGTAGGTTTTGAATATATGCCACACAAGGAAGAAAGCTGTGTCAGTTTATGCAAGTTTGAGGTAAAGATTTGATTTCATTTTAATTTTTTGTTGTTGAAATATTAGGGATTGAACTTGAATTCAAGAATTTTTCCCCTTTTTTATGTAATGTTATAATTTTGTGGTGTTTTAATTTATTCAGCAAAGCTGATGGAATTCCATGGATGGAATTTATTTTTGTGAGTACTTGTGTTGGTGGAACACATTTTTGCCATAAGTGAAGAAAACGCAAGGTGTAAATCTGAATATTTATTGGTTTGAAATTGTCAATATACTTTAGTATAGGCAGTTTAAATGTCCAGTTCAAATCTCCTAAAGGTTTTTTTAATTGAAAATTTTGTTGTTGTTACCACATGGATGAGAAAAATCTGTATTATCTACAGTGTAATGAATAAGGTTTTTGTCTTTGTGTGTATTTCTTTTGTTTTTTTTGGATTGAATGGTCCTGGCACAATACATTTTCCTGATACAAGCTTTCCATTACAGTCTCAGGATTTTCTCTTGTGCAGTTGTTGTGCATTCCCCAGCTTAACACTCTGGGGGTCACCCAGAATATGCACTCTGTCTCACTCATCCCACCTGGAAATCATAGACCCTAAGTTCACATTGGAAGAGAAGTTTGCTTGTATGACTCTTTTCTTCTTCTTCGTTAACTGCTCAGACAGCAACTGTTGTTGTCTGTCATATGAGAGGAAAGCCGTTGCACTGCCGTTAAGCGCCTGACAAGTCAGGCCCAGTGCATCTGACTTTGGCGTGGGAGCGAATTGTTATTTTTTAAAAAGTCTTTCTGAAAAAAGGCAGGAGAAAATGGACTTAGAAAGCAGAAAATAGACAAGGAGGTGACAGGAAGAAAAGGAACAAGGCAGACACAAAGAGAGGGATAGAAAAGAGGGAATTACTAGCACAGAATTTTCATCAGGTTTGGTTGCTATTTATACTGACAGTCCCCTGGCATCCCCATGGGGGGAATGACTCTTTTCAAGTACCTTACCATTTCTGCTTGTATGACTCTTTTCAAGTGCCTCACCATATAGGCAGCCATACTTCCAACTTCAGTGCAAGGGTTGTTATGCTAAGAGCTTGTCATGGCTGAAGACAACCTCAGCATAAACATTTCAACGCATAACATCTTAATTTTGCCCACCATTAAGGTACTTGCATTCCGATGTCGGGGATGATGTCTAAACACAATACCAGTGTGTACGTGTCTTTTTATATTATCATATTTTCTTGGTCATCTGTTCTTACCAGTATGACCTTGGTTTACAGTTTCATCCGAAAGTCTTTCGGGCTAGTGGAGTTAGTACTGTTGTTAACTCCAGGAGAAAAATCCCCTTGAACAGTTGTCTCAGTGGTAGCTCAAACCCAGGCTCATTCCCGGGCCATCAGGTCGTGAGCACAACACTCTAACCCCTAGGCTATCCCGCCCCCCTAAAGGAAGATCATTTTGTACTAAGGTGCTCTTTAGGTCTGGTGCCATGTGCACTCAGTGACTAGAATAGTCATCATCACACTTGTCACAAGACATGTGATACGCTACACCTTAATTTCTGGGGTGTAAAGCTGTCCTGGCCATGTGAACCTACAGGGATCTTGGTGTAATTGAAGGCATAGCAGGGGCATAGAAGGCAGACTAGCTCCAGTATTTTAGTGTTTGGCAGACTCACTTTTGATGTGCTACAAGCAGCAACACTGTTCTCTTTCAAGGCTTGTTGGTTGTGGCTGGACTGCGTGTTAAAATTGTGAAAGCCTGATTAGGCATGGGTGTTTGGTTTGTCACAATTGTGGTACATTTTAGTTTTTTCGAATTTTTTGTTTTGTTTTCATTACTCTTTTAGAATAGGTACAAAGAGTTTAATTGGTTTGTAGTATATTTTTGTTGTTAAGAATTAAAAAAAAAAATTGTCATGAGACAGAAATAGTAATGAAAAAAAAAAAGAAAAAGAAATTCCATCATGCCATTCACATATCAGATGAAGGAATGTTTGAGGATTAATCCACCTCCCCTTGCTCAAATCTAGCCTTATTTGTATTGCTGGTGTGTGTTGCTGGACATTTTTGAAAGATTCTATAACTTTTCAATAAATGATTACTTTTTGAAGTGCGAGTTTGTTATATGTATTGTACGTAAAAATAACTGTTGTGCATGCCAGAAAAATTTGACGTTAAAATGTGCACTTTTCAGTTAAATTATAGATATATTCTCTATCTTCCTGTATGAATCTTCACAGCAGAAGTGTAGAAACAAGTACAAGCACTGCAAATGAGATGTTTAGTATGTCAGGTATCTCAAATGATCAGGTCTGTAAATTGGCCCCAAAACAAGGCCACCAATGAAGAAACAGGAGGCGTAGATGGTATAGCTACATCATAAATTCAAATGGACAAGTCAAATTCGGGAATATAAAACAAGACATCCCCTACCAAAACATTACAAGCCAACCAACCAACCTACAGTCTATAGTACAAGAACAAGATTATTAAACAACAAAAAAGACAAGAAAATGTCACCAAGAATTGTATGAAACATTTCATGAAGCACAGTGATGGAGCAGTGCAGTGTTCTGTCTGTCTATGATGCAGAGGTTTAGTTGAGGATCTCAAGAGGAACACTATTCTCTTTGCTAGGGCAAGCTGGGTGGGGGCAGGGATCACTTGTGAATGCTGAGGTGGGGAAGGGCAAAACAAGGCAAGACAAGGCATTTAGTCTTTATTTAGGGGATAGGGGATAGGGGGAATGGCTTGGTCCATCACTGGATGGGGTTTTAGTTTAAACATTTAAAAAAAACAAATTGCAAGCCCAATTTCTTAAAAGGTATTTGGCTGCCTCTTTTAATTATCTTTGTGTTTCTACAACTCACAGAATACCATGAACTATGGGGTCTGGCACTTGAAGGCCTAGGATCAAAATCACCAAATTTTTTTATATCTTTACCCCTGCAGGCACGGCCTGAAATTTAACCACAGGCCTTGGGAGGGAGCTAATACCCCTCAGCTCTAATAGTAGTACAGTTATGCCTGTCATTATCTTCGCAGTAATGAGGTCTTCATCTCCACTTCTCAATGAAAACAAGAACGACAAAAGTCCCCACAAAATCACTTTTATTTCTAGACAAGTATAAATAACCACATCCTGATCCATTCTACTATTTATGCACTTTCCCTACCATCAACAGCAGGTTCATGGACAATGGAGTCAGTAGTTGGTAGGAATGATCAAAAGGTTATGCCAGTATCTACTTTTTTAGTAATGATTAACAGCCACGTGAAATACATTGAAAAACAGATTCATCCCTTCTATTTTAAGTTCCTGCTTCAAACGTACAAATTGTGCATGTATGATACACATAGAATAATCATGAAAGAGCGCACACACACACATGCACTTGCACACACACATGTGCATACACGCACAAAGGAATTTTAATATCATAAAAGGAGTTTACTGACACTTGACAGATTCGATGCCTGGCGCCTTTCTCAGTGAGAACAACAACAACTATCTCCCCCCTCTTCTACTTTACTCCTTGAGGTGTCATTGGATTGTTGCCACACTGAAACTGGCACAGTCTATTATGTAACCCCCCCCCCCATCAGACTCAGATATCCCAAGACAGCTGAGGAATGATGAAAGTTCTGGATGACAAAGTCACATCCACAAAGAAGCAAAAATGGCTGCTAAAATTCCATCTTTCATTGATGTCTTTATTATTTTTTAACTGCCTCATCTTTGCATAGCAGTCCTGTTGTTTCCATGCTGCTCATTCTGATCTATTGACCACAAGTAACGCCCAATCTTGTCCTGTGGTACCCTCAAAGACACAAGTTGCTATTATTGTTAGGTTGCAATAAAGCCACCAACCAGAAAGGCCCTGCACTGCTGCTGGGTCACTTCACTGGTGTTCAGTAATGCCTGTTCCATGCTACCATACAAAGGTCACTACCTATTAATGAAGCCCCCTACTGATGACAATATTAGTTTAGTCTCAGAGCCAGGCTGAGTGAGACACCCGCCTGAAGTGGCAACCATTAAAACACCCCTCCAGCAACCATCTCCGCTGAATCTCCAGATTCCAAAGGCTTTGGCATAATCTTACCACAGGCATGGGTGTGAAAGGAACAACCAAAACTGACATCAACAGGCGCCATTGAATCAGAGACAATTTTGCTTTATCGCACGATAGTCAAAGGTGATGAGGAAAATATAACAATGATATAGTAGTGCACCTTGTTTTGAGACTACTTCACAAGGTTGAACTGTACACTTCCTATCATAATATATACTGTCAGCCAAGCCTGAAAGATACAGACACCTACAATAATTTGAGCAACACATTTAAAATTGTATCTGTAACGTGTAAGATGCTTGTCTACATGGTTCCAGTCTTACCACTGAGCCCACAGTATACTCATTCTGGGTAGGAGAGGGCCAGAAACAGAAAGAACAACCCTCCCATCCCTCCAACCTTTGCCTCCTCAAAAGAATTGAACCCATGAACTACCATCCCAGAATCCAACACACTTCCGACTGCACCATGGTCCATCTACATTGGTTAACAAGTTTTAAAGAACATGACCTAGATCTGAAGAATATGAGGAAGAGAATTGTTTTGGAGCATGGAGGATAAGTTAAGCACCTTTCAGGAACAGGTTCAGAGCCAGAATTAACATACTGTTTATCTTCCAAGCAATAGCATCTCTTCATTCTGATAAAGTCTTAGACTGAGCAGCTCTTATAGCTTGGAAGAAGACCTCAGTGGTAAAGAAAGTGCTCTTGTCTGACATTAAGGCAAGAGAGCACAAATTGTCTCCCTTACATTGTCCAATGACATATTCTGTAGTCTTGTGTTCATTGCCTCCCTTACATTGTCTAATGACATATTCTGTTTTCTTGTGTTCCCATCAAGAAATGCCTGGCTTTCAGTCTGTCAGGAGTGATAAGGATTTCACATGGTCCACATTCTAACTTACTTCAATATAACCTGCTAGGACAAGAGCAGGCAGCTTATCTTTATCATGTATCAAGGACATACATACCGCAGACACAGCAATCAACTTACTCTGTCAATACTTTTATATGTGGCATTCTTAATACTAGTACAAACAAACAATACAACAACTGGCAAAGGTAATAGCTACATTTCCAATACATGTTGAGCAATGATGTGTACACTGTGAAATAAAATAGCACTTTTAAGATGAAGCATTGCACATTTTGCACATTGCACATTTTGTGATATGCGAACTAGCTACCTTTTGGAATAAATCTTCTATCATACATCATGTCTTCACAGTAATACAGAACAAAACCCAATAACAAATTTAATAAGTGAAAAGTAACAATAGCCCATATAAAAGTAGGTTTAAATCAATGGCACAGAACTGACTGTGATCATACACGAAAGCATAGAACGATAAACACAGCTGCTTTTTCAGACTAATAAAAATAACTTAAATTGTGAAAATATGCTATACATATAATATTGCTTTCTTTTCTGTCATTTCCTTTTTTCAATAAGATTGCTCAATAAGATGAAGTAGAACGCTTACTTTGTTTTCCCATTCCCTCTCCACAACAACAACAATAACAATCAACCAAATGTTCTGGAACATGGAATGTTACCTTCATTATGAGTGGAAACAACATAAAACAATGTAGAAATGATGAACACAAGGCTATCATCCAAACATACCCCCTCCCCACCAAACAACAACAACAACCTAATAACAAACAAAAAAAAAGTCCTGGAATGTTATCATAATAAGGTAGAGCAACAACCAACACAAAAGAACAACATAGCAATGATTAACGCAACACAATCATCCAAACAAATTTATTTAATATCTGTTGACAAAATATCTGTACTCCCTGATATGCTGTATATTATACCAAATTACACGCCACTGTGCAGTTACCAGATGTACTCAAAACCCTTGACCTCTGTTCCATCCCCCCCCCCACCCACCCCTTCCATTTTTTTCTAAAGCTGATGACGCAGACACTCTTGAATACTTTACAACAAACTGGATGTTAACCTTTTCCCTACGGGTAACCCGCTATAGAGTAACCAACCACCTACTAGCCCTTCCTTTTGTATCACCCCTACTGGGTTACGGTAGCATACAAATGTGCACAGTGCACGTGTACTGGGAAAGAGGGGTTCTTTCCCATATTGTAGGAATAGTGTTAATAAAGTACTTACAGGATGATACCCGTATAACTTAGCGGTTGCTGAGATCCATATTACACACACAAACCTCCCCCCCCACATCTAAATACCCCTATGAATCTCAAGTATGCATATGAAACTCGCAGTATCAAGTTTGGGAAGATGACTGTTTATTAGTTTTTCTTGCTTTTGTTCATTTGTTGATTTGTTTGTTCATTTACTTGTTTGTGTGGGGTTTTTTTGCTACCTCATCTCAAATGTTGTTCATACACAACTGTTATTCATCTTCATTGTCATAGATAGAACGGCCACAGTAGATACTGCAAGAAACTTCTTGTTAACCAGGATTCATACAAAACTTGCAGTGGAAAATATATGGGGTTTTTAAGATTGCTCTTTGTTTTCGAGATCTTAATTTTTAAATAAAAAAAAACAATTTCAACAAATAGTTTTTGCATATATATGGGTTTTTTTTTATAAGAATATTTACACGGTTTATACAGAGCTTTGGGGGAAATATTTGCAGCCATATATCACAGGGTGCATGTTACAGACTAAAGGGCAGTAACTCTGCTGTCATAAATCATGATGTATAAAATTTGTCAGATTGATAATGAATTTATATACATATGGTCTTTTAAATACACTTTCACATATCTTCCCGTCTCCGAAGTTGGAATGCAGCTACCTTAATGGTGAGTAAGAATGGTTGCATATGCAAAATCTCACCAGTGGTGAACCTTGGAGCTGTAGCCCAGGAACAAAATAAAACTAACCCAAACCAACATCATTATTTTCCCAAACCAGACTGCATGACCACAGAAAAATTCAAGCGTTCTGTAAGCATCTAGAGTCAAATGTCAGATTTGAAAGAATTTTTAAGGTACTGAAACAGAGACTCTAGAAATCAAGAACTTTCAGGACCTTTAAGGGCTGTATAAATACCATCAAAATCTTGCTGTCCTTATCATAGATATTTCCGAAGCATCAACATGCATATTGCACATACCACCGGTGTGCATTGATCAATGGGAGCTGCACTGAACACAAGATTGTGCATTTTTATACAACTACTTCTTGGTCTCAATTATCACTCAGTGAACAAAAATATACTGTCAGTTTTTACACAGTAAAAAGCATACTTTCAAACTTGAAACCATCATAGCCAGCCATACATTGTCAAACACCTTTCTTGTCAAGAACACTCCAGTCAGCAGTGGCTCGCTCCTTTGCGCACAGCCGTGGGAACCAACCTCTAACACGATCCTTGCCTGAAAAAAGAAAACCTTCAAATAAGTCCTTTGCAAAGCTTGTCACATAGACACATGATCTTACACACACACACACACACTTGCACACACACCACACATGCTGAAAGTGAAACATACACATATGTAAGTACGATTCTGGAGAAAAGATTTTGTCACAGAGCGAATAACATGCAGAGTTTTGGACTACCAAATCATTTGACACCATTTGATTATATTCCAAGAAATGTATTATAGGTGTAATGTAGTGTGTGTGTGTGAACAAAACATTACATCTAGTGTTCTGAAGTTTTATTGGCTAAAATGGCTCCTTACCAATTTGATTCACTGTGGACACATAATACTTTACTGTGCCTTCTTGCTACTTTTTCCTCAGGTTTTTATCATTTTCAACTTAATCTTTTCTGACAAAACTACTGTATCTAAGGGAGTAGCTGGTTGTCTGTTACTCACTTGGACTATCTTGAATTGTGGAGAGTTTTGTTCCATATAACCAGCGCCTGAAACAAACAGTAACCCGGACCATTACCAACACTACTATGTGTGAATGGGTGGTGATACTGCTGCTTCTCCTTGTGGACTTCCTCATAGCATGTGCTGTTCTGGGGCACCCCTGCAAACTGTGCAAAGCGCTGGCTGCTTGGGTCATTGCTTTGAGTTCCTTTTGCTGAGCTTTCAACTAAACATCCAAGCATTTTTCAATACAGTGGATATGAAAGTGAGAAGTCAGAATCTGTATCCTGTTCGAAGGTGGATTTCTCAATTATCCACTAAACAGTAACTGGTGGTTAGGAACTAGTCCTTTTGATGAGACAACAAAATGAGGTCCCATATACAACATGCCTTTCTTGTATGTAAAATAATCCACATCAAGAAAGTAGTCCCCTGCAAAAATCTGCAGATGAAAGTCTCTGTCACAGGTAATCAAATATGATACAGACAAGACAATTTAAAAAAAAAAAAAAGGGTGGAGTCGCAGAATGGCAAAGCACTCTCCATACATAAAAAATCCCCCTAGATTAGAAATGCAATATGATTACACAATTACAGAAGGATGGAGGGGGGTGTTACAGTTTCAGTTTTAGTTTTCCCCTGAAGTGTTGCTGCAGGCAGATTATTCCAAATGCACAACACCACATCTGCCATTAAGGAGATGCTTCGCCAACTGCATAATCCAAAGTGCTAGTGAAAGCTCAGGAGCATACTGAAACTCTAAGTTTCCACAACCCTTTGAAAGCAGACGCAAACCATTACCATGCATACTTGATCTTCTGGATGCATGTATACATGAAGGGAGTATGGTAGTGGCAAGTCTGCACACATGGTGACCTGGAAGATAAAAAAAATCCCCATCCTTAATCCACCAGGCGCTACCGAAACTTGAGCTGTAGCTTCAGGACAATAAAGGTTACAAATACATCACATCACCCGCTCAGCTGTTAGGCAGTGACAGTGCGACCACATTGCTTCCCCTTGCTTATAATGCTGTGCAGATTGAGCTAGTTTGGAGCACAACTGTGAGTTGTGCCCTGGCTGTAACTTTGCATTCCCCTTGCACTGCTCTCAAACATCAGAACAGATATCACCCCCTGAAGTAAGTGAACAAATCTGGTAAATCATAAAGACTCCACTCTCATTTTTGGGATGTTAATAAACCTACTCAATAATGCTTTCCTGTTGTTCAGCAATTAGAACAGTTCTATTTTGGGGTATGGAAGGTTACAAACAAATTTAACAGATAAACAAACCTAGCAGCAATTCATCCAAAAACCACATTTATTAGCGTCAACAGGAATGAATAAACATGTGGACAGCAAAGAAGAGACACACATCAGAAGGACTGAACTCACTTTTTCCATCGGGTAACCTTCACTGTGTCCCCTGGCTCCAGCCTGATGCGGGGTTCGTCAGTGCAGGGGATGCAGAGCGCCACTTTCAGCCCCTTGGAGCAAGGGAACAGGTGGCCTGAGTAACCCTCTGTGATGTCGTACAGGACGGCACGGTGATGCTTCTCTGCCTTCTGCTTCAGCTGCTCCTCCTAAAATAAAAGAGCAGGAGGTGATATGAAAATATTGACAATAACCCACACCTTGTCTCTGTTCAGCTCACAAAATTTAAAACAATCCCATAAGTCAGAATGTGACTACCTTCATGGTGGGCAAAAATGATCGCATATGCAAAATCTCACCACTGGTGAACCTCAGAGTTCTAGCTGAGGAAAAGGAAAAAACCCAAAACCAACCAAAAAGCAACAAAGCTACGGAGAGAAGTAAAAAAAAAAAAAAAGAAATATTTAACAATAACATATACTTATGTATGTGTTTCATCTTTGTAAATCTGAAAGCACTTAAACAAATACACCACTTCTAGGAAAAATAACAGTATTCTAAATGTAACCACACGAATGGTCCCAGAACATGGTCTTGTAAAAGTTTTGGAAAATGGCCTCACCAACCTGACGGTCTGTTATAGTGCCTTAGGAGATCACTCAAGCCACAGGAAATCTTGTGGCTTTAGGATCTCAAAGTTATCAATGAATAAATCTTAAATGGTACATATGTTGTTGTTGGTGAGCACTCCACAGCTGAACCCCGGGGAGGTGGGGGGGGGGGGGGGAGGGAGGGGTCATCCAGAGAATATGTACTGTCGCATGTATCACACCTGGAAATCCCTGTGAGACTGTTAAGTGCACACTGGATGAGTAGTTTGTACATGTGGCTGTTTTCAAATACCTCACAATATAGGCAGCCATACCCTGACTTCGGAGGATTTTTTTTCCCTCATAGGAGATTGTGATGAAGACAGTCTCAACATTTCCAAGCATTACAGCATTTAATGCAGGCCTTGGCACTTTGCTTACATCAATAACTAACAAAGCTTTTGGCCTAGGTGAGTGGCACTTATATCCCATCATTTTGAATATCATTGATATCAAGGTAATGAGTACTTGGTATAGCTCACATTCAAGACTTAAACATGTATAGGAAAAAAATCAAAACCTCCAAAAATCTGAAAAAAATAATCTCTTTTAAACACACACACATGTGAGCACGCGTGCGCGCATACACACACACATGAACACACACAGAGTCTCATCTTACTGTGAGGGTATACTGGTCACAGCCCTCCACAATATCCCAGGTATAGCCATCAGACCGTGGCCTACCTGACCAGGTGAACACCTGTCTCAAGTTCCGGTACCAGCCCAAGTTGTAAGGGTAGATAAAGGGTTCCAGCATTTCCCCTCGCTCTCGATCCCGTGCCTGACAGAAACATCACAATTTGTTATTTGCTACAATCGGTGATAATCTTCTATTATTTGCTACAGCCACTATTTACCTTGCAGTATCTATCCCAGCTATTGGTCACCCTCCAGCATCTATCCCAGACATTGTTGTTGAGTGTCAACAGTAAGTGGCAGCTAATGTCAAAGATGTTCTCTATTGTTTGTCCCAGCCAGAGTTACTTTCTTTTGCCTATGACATCATTGCCTACTTTTTACCATTTGTTGCAGCCAGCAGATACATTATCTTCTACGGCTCGTTTCACTCAGTGATTAAACTCTATCATGTATTACAGGCAGTACAATTAATGAATCCTTCTGACAGCAAAAAATGTTGCATTAGCAACTCATTGCAATATGCTTATACATCCACTTTTTTCTCCAGCACAAGAAATTACTCAATTATGCATTGACAATGAGCATTCACACACATAAGAACACACACGCACAATGTATTTATAAGCACATTACCTCTCTCCCACACACATCCATAAATAACCTACCAAAAAAATCTAAGAGAAAGCCTGTCAAAATAGATGTACTTTGAGCTTGGCATACTGTTACCTTGTCAATTATCCAGGTCTCAATGCCCGTTTCATTTTTTACAACAGTCTTCATCTGAAAAAAAGATAATATAGCGTATGAGCAACATCTAGCTGTAAGCTGTAGTTAGTTACACTGAGTACAGTTTGTTTTGACAAGTTCTATACAATGTGCTTCACTTGTATAAATTGTGCACATCTACAATATTGGAACAAAACCCGGGACATGAGGGTGAAAAATTAAAAGACATTATAAAAGCATGCAAA
>JAUZNI010117662.1:0-12716 GCA_034780235.1 Concholepas concholepas | reverse complement strand
GAAAATAGACAAGAAGGAGGTGACAGGAAGAAAAGGAACAAGGCAGAAACAAAGAGAGGGATAGAAAAGAGGGAATTGCTAGCACAGAATTTCGAGAAGGTGGGGATGCTATGTATAATGACAGGCCCTCGGTATCCCCACAGGGGTTTACCATATCAGAAAGTAGTAATCATTGCCTGTCATATTGCTCTGCTTAAACATTTCTCCGCTGCCCGCCGTCAGAACCAAAATTCATTCAATTAGCAGTCAAAGCAATCTGAGAAAGCGCATCGGCTTCAAAAGTCGAGAACTTTGACCTGTATTCTGTCACTTTCGGAACATGCAGACATTTTCCAACTGCAAATGAGATTGAGAAACTATAAACCAATCAAAAATCACTTCATTCGGAGGTCAATGTTGATAGCTTCCCGAGGTCCACTTCGGCTGTTACCAAGAAGAGGCAGCTGTTATACATGCTTACTTGGAAGACTTTTGACAAGAGAACTCGAATTAAAAAAATCATTGTTTCCAGCAAAGAGCACAGCTTTGTATCGCTGTGGAATTGAAGGCTCGAAAAAGATTACTAGTGAAGTGCGATCGTTGCAAAGTGTTTTAGTTCTGCAGACTTGATTTGAATCGATACCGTCTTTATGCGCCACACAGCAACTCCAGTATCTGGGTCAAATGATCAACGCAGAAACTGAAAATTTTCTGGTAGAAGAGGGGGAAAATGCAATGAAGCATCTACTGAAGAAGAGGATTGAGCACCGATTGTAATATCTTAGTTAGCTGCCAAGGACACATATAAGTGTTTTAGCTCCCAAAATGGAAAACTGTCATTGTCTGGATGAAAACTTTGGATTGACAGAAATTCTATGATGAAAAGAAAATAACGAAAATCAAAAGAAGGAAGAATCTGTAGATGATGTTTGAATACCAAACAGAGGATGCATCTTCGCTGGTTGCCCAGAATCCTCAAGTGCTGTTATTCCCAAACTCGTCTTTGCTAGGACGGCTCTTTCAAGATGCTGGGGAAGCTGTGTGCTGTATACCACGTTGAAGTGTATCATACTCGACAGTGTATGTTCCCATTTAGCAGCCCGTAAAACAAGAGTAGATCTAGATCTATAAAAGTATTGAACTGGGAATTTTGTTCCCCACGTGCACTCCCCCTCCACCCCTGTTTTTTTTATATTTTTGTTTTTTTAACTTATCAGTTGTGAGTATTATGATAGTCCCTACTCAGGGCAAGGGTTGGATGTATGTCAATACTTACCTGTAACCCTTGGGAATAAAGATTAATCAATCAATTTGTTAATAACCCCCCCCCCAAAAAAAACCCAACAACAACACAACACAAAAAAACAAAAAACAAACCGAAAATGGTAATCATAGTTTTGATGAGTTTTTGTTTGTAATTATTTTTCTGGAAGCTACTGAACCCATAGAATGTTCTCAATCAGCAGAACATCATGATTTTCCAAACCGAGAAAAGGTGTTGTAACCAAAAAGACACTGGTGGGCAAAGCAAAGAGTAGGATACATCTTTTTGATTTTAAAATTTGGTCATTGATTTAAAAACCAGAAAGTATTGGGTTTTTTTTGGCTTCACTTCTTTCAGGCTTACACTCCAGTTAGCAGTCATAGGGACTGTCTGTCATTTTTGTTCTCTTTTAATTTTCCTTATTTTGTAAGCTTATTTTGTAAGCTGTATCCTGTAGCAATGGGTAGCTTGACATTATCTCCTCAATTGCTATTGATTTTAGCCTCAAAACCAGCAAGCAGACAAGCATTGTCTAGAGCCAGGTCAAGATATACATAAGGCTGGTCTGTCTTAAAAATTTCTTCACCCTCAAAAACTCTCTTTCCATCAGTATTGTGTCCAAAAAATGAATTCAAGGAGTAGACAAATTTGTAACTGGAGGCAGACTAGCCAAGTAAGAGTGTGTACGTGTGTGTGTGCGCATGTGTATGTGTGTGTATGTGTCTTGTATAGGGAAGCAGAGTAAAACTGTTAACAACAGTAATGTTAAAACAAAGCTGTAAAAACGCTAGATTATGAGATGTAACTCCAGAGTTGTCTATTTTGCTTTTGTCGAATATACATTATTTTCTGTCAGATTCTAAAAAAGTTAGATATATAATTTGCAGAATGGTAAACCAGCTATGTTCCTGCAATCTCGGGAAAGTTGTCTTAGTTTGGTCCTATTTAGTATGTGTTTACGCTACTGTTGTAATACCTGTTATCAGCTATTTGTGCTGGTTTAATTGTCAATTCTGCAGAACTTTTTGTGTGCACATTCTGTCAGAAAATAATACAGTCAGTCCAACAAGCAGAAAGCAGAGAAATGTTGATTATTCTGACCTCTGATTTGATGGCCTGTTGCAGCAGAACCAGCCACCAGAGCAGAGGTATGCACCTCAGCTGGATCAGTTAGCTACCATGGGCTTCATGGACAGGGATGCCAATATCAGAGGTGAGATTGTCCTGCTGGACTTCTGTTTACACAGTGTCCTGCTTGACTTCTGTTTACACAGTGTCTTGCTTGACTTATGTCGACACTTTGGGAATAAAATGCGACACAGTGGTTGGTTTATATTTACATGGTGGCAGCAGCTTTTACACCTGCAGCTATCAGACCCCTACATATCAGAAAAAAAGTATTGTTTTAGGATGGAGGCCATCCTCAATTCCTCTGTGCTGCTCTGCCTCATCCTTTTGAGGCCTAGCCACAGCAGCCCAGATCCCAATTTGCCAGGCAACACAAGTGTGACAAAGAAGGCCAGCCCTAAGTCCTAATTCAGCAACCCCAGTCGATAGATTGCCCCATCTCATGGGGGATTTTCCTTCCGTTCTACACAGAAATACGTGTTGGTGATTTTCTGATTAAAAAATATATTTTTATAAGAAAAATATTTAAAATGACCAAAATGATAACCTGTGACAAACACCCTCTTGAAAACCCTTAAAAATCAAGGCTTGTCTATTGTAAGTATTCCCTTCAACGAAGACAATAAACTAAGCATACATTTTTTGTGCGGAAAAATAAGTAGATAAAATTTCAAATACGTGCGAGTACGTGGACGAAATGGACACGGAATAGCAGACAGTGTCCAAAGGAAGTAACTGTTAATTTGGTGCATGCACAGTAAGTTTTGGGAGTCGTCCCTTAATTGCGCTTGTTGAATGTATTTCAGTCTGTTGAGTTAAAAAACAACAAAGCAAGTCAAAAACTATGCATCAAATCCTCTGTAACTGACAAAAGCTGAAATCAGACGCTAGATTAACGAAGTTGCAACCTCGCTGTGCGTGTGATAAAATGCATTCGCCGGCAAGCAATGGTGGGCAAGAGTTTAAAGCTGAAGCCAACTTTTAAGAGACGTGGTCCGACCAAGATTTGGCACTTTGGGAGGGGAAGGGGTCACACGTCAACCGTAAGCTCATCCACAGTAATATGCCTCATTTTGCTCTGTTGTTCATGTAGTGGGTATTTCAGGTATTCACTTATAGCCTAAGACAACTTTGCTTGCGATGGTTATATGATAGACTGGCATGTATATGCTGGCTATTGTTTAAAAAAAAGTTTGGTATGGAAAAAAAAATTGAAAATCACCCCTGCTATCTTATGGACTGAAGTACTGTATAGTTATTGTACCAGTTTGGGGGTACTGGCTGTTTGGGAAAACATCCAGATGTTTGTGTGTCCTCCTTACCCAAAGTCTTCCTGTTCTTGTTTCATAGCCAGCATGGAAAAAGGTATAAAAAAGAGATAAAATTCTGACATGTATTTTCGAGTCGGATGTATGTTTTTCTGTAATTTGGGGGGAGGGGGGGAGACACTATGCCTGCACTTTGTAGTCTGTATCTCAAATGAGTGTATATTTTATTCGTTATCACTGAGCTTGTACAAGAGCAAGAATTGTTAGAACATTCCCTTGTGATGTGAACTAGCTGTCTTAGGGAATTTGTTGCCCTGTAGTAAACATGTCTGAATCTAGTGATCTGGAGAAGGCTAGTGCTGTTCAGTGCAGCTTCCATCAGTGATCCTGGTGAAGGACAAAGCTGAAAGTTGAAGTTAACACTAGGTCCAACTCCATTCCCCCGAAAGGCCTTCAGATGAGACTATACACTGATTGAAATCCAAATGTAAATGCACGCCTTTTTTTGTCCCCCAAAGCATTAAAACAAAAGTATATAGTTTATGTGTACAGCTAATGTGATGTTTTCCAAAGGAAAGGACTGATAGTTCTGCTGTGTCCACAAAGTTCCCACCAGCGCCCATTGAGAAATGTGCATTGCTATCTCCTAGAGTGCTCAGTAACACATGGTGACATGGGCGCTGCCATTGTTGTTTTCATAAATGAGACTCGTGTGAGAATTGCTGTCTTGCATTAGTGAGATGCCACCATGTTTTCTGCACTTACCTGTGTCCAAATTGCTTTGAATTTTCAGAGTTTGCTAAGTAAGTGTTGTTACCAGTGATGGTTAGGGTGTCTGCTGAGAGGCTTTGGATGGCAATAAGAGTAGATTTAAGGGCTGTTTTTGGTGATCTAGTTGATGGGACAGAGTGACATTAGAAACTGCTGCTGCCAAGTTTGAGGGGAGTGATCATGATTGCCATACCGATAGCTGGCCCAGTATGTACTTTATCTAATGTAGAAAATATTGTTTGCCGTAAAAGATAGTGTAAACTCTATACTTAATATTGACAATTATTTAAAAAAAAATGACTTCCCTTTACATTATTTCATATTTATTTTATTTTATTTCGAAGATAATGGAATAAGCACTCGTGCGTTTTTTTTTTTACATACAGTCCCCGTGTGTATGCAGTTTTGTAAATTTTGTCATCCGTTTCCACCAGCACACAATGGCCTACTCTTCTGAAAAGCGGAACGGGTTTTATCGTGTGTGCAAGATGTTCTGTGTGCGTTCGCACACGGGACCTCGGTTTATAGTCTCATCTGAAGGACTTGGGGGGAGGGGGGGGGGGAAGTGGAGTCGGCACTGATGTTTAACAGTTAACTCCAGGGGCAAATATCCCCTTGAACGGGGTTTGAACCCGGGTCAGTAGATCACGAGCACAACGCGCATCACTCTAACCACCAGGCTATCCCGTCCCCCATAGTGTGATAATGCTTGGTGACCTCGGCTTATAAGAGTCAACTCACTCCCTACTGGCCAGTTTTTACTATGCGTATCTCTGTATACTGGCCGTTTGTGTTAATTATTAAAAAATTTATAACTAAAAGGATACTGAACACAAGTACATGGAATTGTTAGGGTTTACCGTTGACATGTAGGTGGAAGGTCCAAGTCAAAAGCCACCTGCCGGATTTGCGTACAAAAGTTGTCATTATGCTAAAAAAAAAATCTGAAGGTGAAATCCTGCGATCGCAGTGATTTGTTGGCAAGTGTTGTGCACGAGACCACTGAGACCACTGCGATCGCAGTGGATTGTAGGGAGTGAGTTAACCATTAAAAGAGCAGAAAAGAAGGCATGTATATCTCGCACACAAATTAGAAATCCATCCATCTTCCGTAACATGCCTGTGTTGATACGAACACACCCAGCATGCAATTTTGTACTTGGAGATGAGCTCCACCATGCTTACCTTGCCCAAGGCACTGTGCCTGCAAGTGTAGTGTCTCTTTGATTTGGGGAATTTCAAGATAGAAAGAGAGTGAGCGAGCATGTATCCTGTGGTCTGTGAGTGAGCGAGCATGTTTACTGTGGTCTATGTCATGATGTATGCACAGTATTGTTGCTAGTTCGTTGTTGTGATTATTATATGTGGGTTTTGTCAACATAAGAATTGTTTTGATCAAAGCTCATGAATTGTGGGTATTCTGAGAAGAATAGGCCGATTTCAGTTTTTTGCATGTTCATCTGAACTAACCATATTATTTGTTGTGGTTGATTTCAGCCCTGACAGCAACGCTAGGTGATGTGAACGCAGCCATCGATCGGTTGTTACAACAGAGGTGATGCTCTTTTCACCCCCTCCATCTGTGATGCTCAACTTCACCAACTTTGTACCTCTCCTCCACCCAACAGCACCAAAGGCTTCGGATCCTCCTCTATTGTTGGGACTGCCACGAGGATACGCAAAATGACATTTATGTGTGTGTGTGTGTATTTGTTAAAAATAAGTGAATAAGAGAAGACTGTAAAAAAAGGGGGAAAATTATGTACAGGGTTTCAGAGGTGCAAGTGTATGCCCACTGAATTTTTAAACAGGTGGTCTATGTATTTGGTTGTTTGTTTTTTGTTGTTTTTTGTGTTTTGCTGCCTTGTCCTCCAGTGCCGTTCCTGCCCTACTCCGCTCAGATTTATGTTGCTTACTCGGGGTGTCAGAAGTCCACAGGGAGCCCATCAGTATCTGGCCACTGTGGGGCAACCAGCCAGAGGGGCCCTGCACGGGTCACTTGGGTAGTGTTAAGTGGTGCCTGTTATGAGCTAACACATGCAGGAGACCATCCGCTGATGATAGTAACAGCTCAGTCGTGGAGCAGAGTAAATAAGGGAGTGGGATCGGTTTTATACCCTGTTTTAATCTGCACATAGTTGCACAGTTTTATTCTGGGATTTAAGATTTGAAGAGGTTGACAGCCCAGATATGGCCTGTGTGGTCGGCGGGGCTATAAACAATGATTGGATTGGTTGGAACGGGTAACAAAATTTACAAATCCGCATGCACACTGGGGCTGGATATAAAAAAAAAGCACATGAGTGCTTATTCCGTTGGTCCTCGAAATAAAAGTGTATAAAGATGAAAAAACGCCCCCCAAAAACTCCAACCCTGAAGACTTTGACACAAACTCACCACAGCAGTGTATTGGGAAACTGAAACTGAGGTCTCCATGAGACCAGAGCAACTGGGGCCACCGAGTCAGAGACAGTTTTCTTTTTATTGCATGATGATCAATGATGATGAGGTTGACATGCTGCTGCTTCTATGGAAGTGCTTGAGATAACATGACAGCGTACTTTACGCTGCATGATATATCTCAGTGTCAACAGGGCTGGAGAGATATAGACACCAGCAGTGTTGGTCAGATAATTCGAGCAACTCTCATAATCGCATGCGTAAAGTGGATGAAGCTCGACTGTGTGGCCCCAGTCTTCCCAATGAGCCCACAGCAAGTTCACTCTGGGTAGGAGTCTGTAACCCAAGGCGCTAACCACCGCTGGTTGTATGGGTGTTTTTTTTTCATGATAGGGAAAAATTGGTCTTGCCTTATCTAGTGTGTAAAGGTTGGTGTAATGACTGGAGAATGGCTACAAGTAGTGGGATGAAAAGCAGGGATATTTTTTTTTTTTTTTTTTAATTGTTAAAAAGATTGAAGCAAATGTTATCCGCATGTAATATTTTGCATTTAGAACACTACTGGCATGTTGCTGTACAATCATAGGTTTGGGTTTTTTTGGTGCCTATTTTTCCAGAAGAATGCATGTTTGAACAGAAGTGAACTTGGCCAGGCTGAAAGCCGCTGTCTTCAGCCATGATAAGCTCTTAGTATAACAACCTATAATCTCCTTTAAAGGAGAAATATCCTCTGAAGTCGGATAATGGCTGCCTCTGTGGTGAGGTACTTGAAGAGAGTCATACAGGCCAACTCCTCATCCAGTGTGTATATTGTGGTCTTGCTGTGATTCCATGGTGAGATGAGTGAGACAAAGAGTGCATTTTCTGGTTGATCCCCAATAGTGGAAGCTGGGAAAAATGCAACAACAGCTGTAGGGAATGCATGTTTTCCACATTCAGTTATTCAGATGAGTATTTATTTTCACTTGCTGGGTGTATGGAGAGAGAGAAAAAGAGAGAGATTGCAGTGTGTTGAATAGACCGATTGATGTGGGAGAAGAAAAATCAAAGGAGTGTATATATTTGTAGCCTGTCCTTTTGATGATATGGATATTGGTGTTATTTGAGCAGAAAAGGTTTCTGCTGGGAAAAAAAAAGCATTACTATATTTTTTTCTTACCTCATCATTTTGCGTAAAACAGTGGATATGGTAAGGTGCATACAAATTTGCTTGTATATTTTTTATCTGAACCTTTTCTTATGTTTTGCATTGTATAAATTTTTAGGGAAATGATTCGTTAAAATACTGAAGGTTTTGGCTCAAAATGACAAAACCATGCACGATTAGAAGGATACAAGGAAATGAACCTTTAACTCAGAGTAAAAGTGACCTGTCCATTCCGCTATGATGAACGATTTTGGCCACATTTTAAAGACGGAACATACTTGCACAAGATGATAATCAGATTGATGATTTGAATGGTACGCGATTAGATTACAGTGTTGATTCTAGGCTGTGGGATTCCTGTTTCCTGGGCACCAAAAATTTGGCACCGTGTGCCATCGTGGCTGCCGTGTGTATAGAGCCTGTAAGAGTAAAACCAAGAGCCATTTTCTGTCGATATTTCTGATTGGCTGACGCTTAAATTTTGACCAACCATTGTTTGCCTTATACCATTGTTGCGCTTCACTTTGAAAACAAGATGGTGAGCGATGTGAAAGTCCAGAGATGCGATTTAAAAAACTATTTAAGCAAAAGAGAACAACAGTGACAGAAACACATGGCCAGTTTAAATTGGCAATTGTAAAAGATTTTCTCTTCGTCACCTCGTCGATATTAAGTGCTGCGCTTTGTGCGCTGGCTGATTGGTTGTAACTGCTCTCTGGCTTCGGTACATAGCAGATCGTCTTTATTTTGATTTACGTCGCGGTGGAGATTTCTAATTTAGGACTTCAGCTACTGATGTACAAAGGCGGCTGGTTGTGCAAAGATTGGAAGGAAAAAACACCAAACAATTATGTCAGAGATAGAAAACTTGCAGAAGTGAATAAAGGTTTGTTTTGGAAGCTAACCAGTCAACCATGGTGTTGATGATTGACACAAGGTTTCCAAAGATAAGAACTTTAGTGGAACAGGGGAGGTTGGCCTATGCGGGTGTACATTCAAGTAATGGAGAGGGGGGTAGAGTATAGGATTGCATTTGTATATATGTAAAAAGAAAAGGAATATCAACTACATTCCAAATTACCCCCCCCCCCCCCCCCCTTCTCCGCAATACAACACACAAAATTTCCTTTTTTAACCCTGGTAGCGCTGAATTTACAGCAGCGGGCTCAGTGCTGCTGGCTGAATTAACATTGGCCAGTGTTGTTTTGAAGCAGGGTGGGGGTCAAACAACCCTTGATATTGATATGTAAAACTGAACTAAGTGTGTAAAGCTATAAATCAGTGGAAAGCTTAAATAACAAGCTTTTCTAGTTTTATAGCAGCATGTAGTGTTCATGATTATGTAGAAAAGTCTCGACAACAATTATTTCAAAGCCTTGTTGCATCAAAATAAAGTAAAATTGTCTGTGACGTCAAAATCACTAACGAAGAAGTGCATCCAGGAAAATTAACGCTGCTCGATTCAGAATCGATTACTAACAAGTTTTCCAAAAAGTATTGCACAATCCTTGCCTTATCGTCCCTGCCATTGTTTAATTCAACCAAATCCAGCCCCTAAAACATCCTTGCTGTCAATATCGTCAAAAAGCTGGCAAAATGCTACAAGAATTTCTGGCACGAATGCTGGCCACCATTTTTCTTGAAGACGATTGTGACTGGTCCGGAAAAAAAAATTACCCTCTAAACCAATCAAAATCCTCGATGCTCATGTGTGCTGAATGACTTTAAACCCTTTCTCCGGTCCTACAATGGCCTTAACATTCATTGGGTGACCTTTCAAAGTGAAAGTTGAGCCATCAATGTTCCGGGATCCGCTGTGTGGCTTTGAAAGGTTGTCCCGGAATCATGCTACTAGAGTTAACAACTCCCTTAACCTTCTCCTCTCTCTCACACATAGAAGGGGGATGCATTAGTGTGTACCTCTGTGTTTGAAATCCTAGAATCAACACTGAAATGACTATTGACTTAATCACTTTATAAACCACGTTTCCGGTTATTTCATATGTAATGCCGATTCCCTGGGAAAAGTGGGTTGATTTTGCACCAAAGGGGAGTAATCCTTAGGTCTGAATCCATTTGAAGTCTTATGTTCGTCTACAAATTGTATAAAAGAAAAAAAACCGTTATAGCAATGGACAGGCACGCTTTTCGGTTTGCATCCTAGAACAATCTATATGGCTTTACAGTCAGTGTAAAATGACTAGATTGGGCTGACGGTGTTCTAAAGCCTGAGCACAATGCCAACAAATTGATGTTTCTTATTTTCATTGCGTGAAACCTAGCCTGTGTGCCATTATTAAGGTTACTGTAGCCGTATTAGTTTTCATTTATTTTCCTGTTGTATAGTGGTGTATTAGCGTTCTCTTAGTTCATGTGTGCTCCGTATTCATTCTCATGGTTTGATCTGATTTCTGTAGTGGTGCTTATGTATTTTTTTGTCTACAGTTTTATGTAGATTTTTCAGAGTATGATAAATTAAGCGGAATGGCTGGTGTCCTCAGCACAGCCTGGACTAGTAGCCTTGAGGAATGAAATGATTTAGGTATTGTGTCATTTAATGTTTTTTGTTTCCAGATGGACGGTGTTAGAATAATTGAAGGTATTAGGAGGTGTTGGTTTTGAACTTGGAGTGAACGCTACTGGAACCTTCGTGGTCGTTAGGGCTGTAAACAATATGGTATGGAATTTTTTTGAAAAAGTCCATTTTTATTTTTATTTGGAGATGTAAAACCCATCCACTTGTTGGAAGAGTACCCCAGCTTTGGTTGGTGGCGTGGATGAGATGAATTTACTCAGCATGCACTATGGGACCTGGGGAGGGATGGGCTCCACCAGACCATCCAATCCATGAGAAAAGCTTGTGGCCATTTTATATTTGAAACCTCGGACTGGCTCCTGTAGGTTCAAAATTACTGTTTGATCTTCGGGGGTTGTATGGCTTTTTCCAAATTGTATACATTATCAGTTGAATCAATGCAATTAATTTGGGCTGAAGTTGGTTGGTTGCGAAAAATCGCAACACTGAAAAGGAATTGAGAACAGGCGGTAGAGTTTCTTCAAAGGCATGGCTTGAATGCCTTGCTTTTTTATATATGAAAAAGTAGGTGGTGCAGGATTGTACAGTGGTTAGCAATGGAAACAGGAGGGCAGGGGTTAGTGTTTTCTCCTGGAGTTGACAGTAGTGCTCAGTTCCCTCCACATATTTCAGATGAGACTATAGACAGAGGTCCAGTGTAGGAATGCATGCAGAATATGTTGTGCACATGTTAAAGACCTGACATGAACATACCCAGTATGCATGCTGCTCCCTAGAGAGAGGGATGGACGCATCAAGGGGGTACACATTATAGTACAGGTGTTGTGGTTCTTTAAGGGACGGATTTTTTTGGTGGTTGTTGGTGTAATGTTATTGGTATTTTTGTTAAGTGTGGTAGGGGTTTCCCCCCCTGCTGAATTGACAGATTCGCACCTTTTATTTTATTTCAAGGATAATCAGGCATGGTACATCTCCGCGAATAGAAAAAAAAGAAACCCACGAAAACCAGTTAATTACTTCCCTTCTCTGCTTTACATCGCTAGGTAGCTCGCTCTCTCCATGTACCAACAATGGGTGACGGGGGCTTTCACTGTCTGTTCCACTTCAGCGTGGGATCAGAGAGCACTGTTTGTAAATGTTTTATATCAGCCTTCCCCCCCCCTTCTCTTTCTTCCTCTATCTGTGTTAGTGCACATTTGTCTAGATATGTCCTCATTTTTGCTGTGATTACTTGGGTATAAAACCTCTTTTGGTTTGAAGAAATTATTGAAAAAGTCATTCTGGGAGAGATTTTAGGGCAGAAATTGCTTAGTATGAAGAACTGAAATTATTTCAAGGAGAGGCTTTCTTACAGGCTAGAATTGCTGAAAAAACTTCAGCTTCAGGGGGTGTTGCCCCCTGACCCCCACAAGGGGCTCTGGACCCCCATAGCATTTCAGGGAAAAGTGCTTTTCCTCCAGTACCATGCCTGGATATTATTGATCAGAGAGAACATAGACTTGACCGTGTTGTTATTTGAACTTTCAGAACACAGACGTGATTATGTTGTTTTTTGTCCTTTCAGAACACAGACGTGACCCTGTTGTTATTTGACCTTTCAGAACACAGACATGACCCTGTTGTTATTTGACCTTTCAGAACACAGACATGACCCTGTTGTTATTTGACCTTTCAGAACACAGACGTGATTATGTTGTTACTTCACCTTTCAGAACACAGACGTGACCCTGTTGTTATTTGACCTTTCAGAACACAGACGTGATTATGTTGTTATTTGACCTTTCAGAACACAGACGTGACCCTGTTGTTATTTGACCTTTTAGAACACAGACATGACCCTGTTGTTGTTTGACCTTTCAGAAGAAACCGCACAGCGGCAGACGCAGCTTCGGCCTCGGAGGTGAAAGAGGCGGGCAGCAAGACGGTGACCTTTGACGACACCCAGCAAGTGGAGGAAACTCCGCTGATGTTCTCTCGCTGCAGCTCTCTGGGCTCCCTGAGCAGCTTTGACACGCAGTCCGTCCACAGCTCCCTGGTCTCTGAGTACAGTCGCCGTGCCAGCCAGGTGGTGTCGCCCAGCGAGCTGCCAGACTCCCCCAGTGAGACCATGCCCCCAAGCCCCACCAGGGTACAGTCACCTACGGTGAAGGCCTTCAAACCGCTGGCGGTGGTGGGGGTATCTGATGGGGGTGATGGGGGAGTTCCACCTGCTGCTGCTGCTGC
>JAUZNI010116554.1:2488-12749 GCA_034780235.1 Concholepas concholepas | reverse complement strand
GGTAATAATTTTTTTTTTTTTTTTTTTTTAATCAAAAAAACACTTTTCACCATTCTACTGGTCATTTTCACAAAGTCTCAATTCCATCAGTCTTTTCACCCAGCTTGAATGAAAGAGCACAACCACATGAGATACCTCAGCTGAAATTTGTATGAGCATGTCTTTTTCCATATTTCTCCATAAATTTTATCATTTAACATTCTTGTATGCACTTAGCTTTACTTCAGGTCTTCCAAAAGGAAGATAAGCCACAGAACTAATAGCAGGCTCCCCCGTGGGGATGCCGGGGGCCTGTCAGTATATAAATAGCATCCCTATCTCCTAAAAATTCTGTGCTAAGAATTCCCTCTTTCTATCCCTCTCTTTGTTTTTGTCTTTTCCTTTTCTTCCTGTCACCTCCTCCTTTGTCTGTTTTCTGCCTTCTTGGTCCATTCTCCTGGCTTTTTTTCAAGAAAGACTTAAAAGATAACAATGCTCTCCTATATCAAAGTTGGATGCGCTTGGCCTGACTTGTCAGGCGCTTAACAGCAGTGCAATGCATTTTCGCTCATATGAAAAACAACAGTTGCTGTCTGAGCGCTCATAGAAGAAGAATGAAAGAGCAAAACCACATAAGACACCTTGCCTGGAATTTGTATGAGCATTTTTTTTCTCCTATATTTCTCCATGAATTTTATGATTTAACATTCTTGCATGTACTAGGCTTTACTTAAGTTCTCCCCAAAAGATGGTTAGCCACAGAACTAACAGCAGGTGATGTACTGTTTCGCCCGTTAGGACTTGACAGAGTTCCATTTTTCTGTGTGAAGGCAAAAAAAAATGCCTTCAACGCATGCAATAAGCTGTAGATATACAGACCTGGTAATCCAGCAAATCCTATTCTGAACATTTTTTTTCTTTCCTCAGCTAGAACTCCGAGGTTCACCAATGGTGGGATTTTGCATATGCGACGGTTTTTGCCCACCATTAAGGTAGCCTCATTCTGACTTTAGGGATATTCTGAACACAAAAATTAGTATGGTTTTTTGTTCATTTGTTGATAATCATTTTGGTGGTGGGCGCGAAGTTACTGGATGATAATAAAATTACTGAGTACATGCCCACTTTCTATATATTACCCTTAAAAGAAATATTGAATATCCAGTTCTGCCATCCAGTTTTCCTTCTTTTAAAAAAAAAAAATCTGTTACACATTATTTTATGCACTCCATTAGCCAGGACAGTCGCAATACAGTAACACGAAAGTAAAAAAAAAGCACACAAAAAAAGCCCCACTTTTCTTGTTTATATACATGTTTAAAAATCAGCTTTAAAAACCTTCTGGACTGACAATAACATCCAAACAAGACTATGCACCACAAAAGCATTCATGACCATAGTAAAAAAAAAAAATAAAAAAAAAAAAATCAAAATATGAAACAATATCAATTTAAACAACAAACAACCAAAAAAAAAAAAAAAAAGAAGAAAATGAAAAGAACGAAACTGAAGACTTCATTCCAAAATAACAATAATAACACAGGGCCCAATGACGGGGAGGAACATTCCAGAAATGCTGAGGATGGATACGGGGAGCAAATCAAACCAAACCAAACTAGAAAAAAAAGGATCAATTACGCATCAGGCTGACGATTGCGCCCTCTCAGCCAGTCGAGCTTGAACTTCTGCCCTTTGCTATCCTTGGCCTCCTCCTTGGCCTTCTGTTCAAAGAAGGAGGTCAAGGCAGCTACCCGGGGGGATTTACAACTCTTCTTGGGCTTTTGGCAAGAATCCGACCTGGATTTCATCACGCCACGGATCACCAGGCTGGACGGCTGTTTGACAACGGTGTGCGGCTTCTCCTGCTTCAGTTTTCTCAGGTAGGGGGATAACTTGGTGGGACTGACCGCCCCGGGAAGATTATGAACAGGCAGCGCTTTCGCCGTCTTCCGCCGGTCTAAGGTCATGCTGACAGTTAGTCGTTTGACAAAGTAAGAGCCAGATCCGCTGGCGTCGGTGTGTTCTTCCACCGGGGACGATATGCAGATGGTGGGGGAGGTGAAGTCTGACGATACCTGGATGGCTGGCACGGGTGCTGTCTTGGTCTTCTTAAGTTCTTTCTGCTTGCTGGCCCAAAGGACCGTGAACACAACGCAAAATAATGACTCTGTAGATTTCACAACTGAAACCAATGTGGTGGAATGATGCTGCTGCTGCTGTAAGATTGTTAAAAAAAACAGCAAGCGTTGAAATGTAAGACTAGATGCTTGATACTATCTAGATTATTTTCTGAAACCAAACAGGAAAAGGGAAGAAAAGGCAGAAAATAGGTTGTCGCATACGCAAAATCAGGACTGCAACATATCTTAAATGATGTCAGACCAAAATAAGCTTTTACATACAAACAAAAAAAAGTAAGAATTAAGAGAATATTAAAGCACAAATACAAAACAAATGACTGCTAGAAAAAAAATTAATACAATAACTGTAACCAATGAATAACTTACAAAATTCAATGAATGAATTAAGAGAAAAAAAGAAAAAGAACCTGCTCCCCCAAAAAGTGAATAAAACAAAGTAATCAACATTATCCAATGTTGAAATATCTAAAGTTAAAACCTGACGAAAAAAAATCTGCATATTTTGACCACAATTACTCACTATCATAACCATATCTAACCCTGCACCCTTTTCCCTTTCAAACACCTAAAGCTATGACCAACAAAAAACAAACAAACAAAAAACCCATAGGAGTCAAAGCTGCCCCATTTAATCATTTTAAGCCATACAATCATTAAGAAGAATGAAAGCAGTCAGAAAAGTTGTTGAGATAGAAACATTACTGTTTTCTCCAAATGTCATGCTTTTATTTATTTGCTATAGAGTTGTGCATTTGATCATGTTTGCAAATAAATGTTAATTGACTGTACGTGCTGCTTAAATCATTAAGTGCTGAAGACAAATAAATCAGAGATGAGTAGATTGTAGTTCGATTAAATGTTATACCGTTAAGGTAAATCATTTTTTGTTCATGCAAATAATATTGTTACCAGTTATTTCCTTTCTCTTTTTCCCCCATTAGGATTAGGTTTTCTTCTTCTGGTTCCTGATTTTTGTGGGGGGGTTATACTCCAACAAGTTGCACTAAACTATGTGTATTTGTGGGTTATCACTTATGTCTTCCAAGAAAATGAGTTTTCACTCAAAAGAGATATTAGCCACAGTTGTGCGTGTGTGCATGTGAACACAGATGCCTGCATGTGTGTACATGCTTTATGTCTGCACTGCGTAAGAGCCTGTATTAATGCACATGTGAGCGTGTGCACGTGCATGCATGTGTGTGTATGTGTGTGAGTGTGTGCGCGCATGTGTGTGTGCACACGTGTGTCAGCATGTTGTCAAAGTCTCTTTTTTGGCCTTCATATGTGGATTCAGGATTTAAAGCATGCAAATCATTCTTTATTTCAAAATGGATTAATTAATACAGAAGGTTAAAAAAAAAAAAGATTTGATATTTAGCATTCATTACTGTTATTTTGCAATAGTCAAGTGTGCAGTATTTTCATAACATACAGTAACAATACAACAACGCCAAACCTCAAGTCTGATATGTCTTTTTGACTGTGTGAGACTTGCGTCTATTCCTGCAATGTAATCAACAACAGAGTTTGCGATACATATTGAGAGCAGAGGAAAAATACCAGAAGAAGTATTCAATCACCACCCAAACATAAATCTGCCATATTCCTTTCATGAGGAGTGAATCAGGTCAAATGTGGCACAAAAGTGCTACTGGAAAAAAAAAAAGAAGGATATCTTGACTCTTTCTGTAAATGATCGTATACACTAAAATAAGCCAATGCTTTGGTTAAAAACTTTTATGGAAAAAAAAACGTCATTCATGTTTTTGAGAACAGAGTATGATGATTTTTTTTTATTATAAAAAGCTCTCTCTATTCTTGTTATTGTCTGCATACCTCAGCTCTATACCCAATACTACTGATTATGAACTAGATGCTTTAGCTCCTCTCTACTACAAGTCTTAGTGAAAGATGACATGTACAGCTGCTACTTAATATCCAACCATATAGGCAGCCAATCTCCAGCTTCATAGCAGTTTGACCCATTGTCTTGTTTTGATCTCAGTAAGAATCTCCACATGAATGTATAGAAAAAGCCTGTTAACTGTAATATCTTTAGACTCTCATTCCACTGTTGTTGTTTGGGTTTTTTTTACATGCAGCTTTAAAATCAAGAAAACTTGAGTAAGAAATGAAAGGTAACGGTAATATAGCTGAATGCTAAAAAATGTCATCTGTATGTGTTTTTCAATATTCATGGATGATTAATACTCATTAGAACAATAGCAAATGCAGGCGGTCAATAGATAACTGTTTGGATAAATGCCCCACAATTAGGCTTCTTCTTTAAAAGGGGAGTGGAGGAATGTTTGTTCAGTTATTCTGGTGGTAGGATGCTGTAGTCTGCACAGCATCACACATAATCTGGTAGCAGGATCAATATATCTTAAAACAGTGCTCCCCCCCCCTCCCCACCAAAACACCCCAGCACCTTTCTGAATACAGTAGCCATACAGTTGAAACATTCAGTCAGTATGGTAAGTAACAACTTTCGGCATTAGGTGTTAGACTTGTAAGACTTTTTCCGAATATATAGGTAAGCATACATTCACCATATACACAGATATGTGGGCTTGCAGGCAGCAACATTGGCATCAAAAGCCAAACCGCTTCTAGTCAGGAAGCAAAGTGCATAAAATAGCAAAGCAGGTTTACGTTGACGCTCCTGCAAAATGTCTGACCTGGACTCAGCGATATTGCTCACAGAGTCAATCGGAGGCGGTGACAACAACCCGTCCCAGCACATCGTCACACTCCCCGATGCCCTTCTAAGAAAATGCACAATGAACCAGTCAAAGAGTTTGGAACAAAGCAAACTATGTACGGTAACCAGAGAGTGTAGTGTAGAGTAAACAAAGCAAGCTATAGGCTAACAGTCACAGAGAATACTGTGAAAACAAAGCGAGCTATATCCTGACAGTCACGAAGAATACAGTGGAACAAAGCATGTTGTATCTTATCATTCCGGGAGAGTGGTGTGAAGCAAGGAAAAGCCGTCACATCGAATGCTTGGAAACTTTATACTGACAGTCAAAGACAATGCCTGCCACAAAGCTGGCCATGTCCTCACAAAGCAACCTATATACTGCTGCTACATGAAAAGCAGTGACCAATTTTTTTTTTTTTCCAGCTGGAAATCAGAAATACAGCACAGACAGCCTTATGCTTTTGGATCAATTTACAAAGAATGAAATATCACACCACACTGAGAGTTTTCTTTGTAGAAATTTGTCAGAGAGACTCTACCTTTGGATCTACATCATGAGAAATACAGTTGTATGCCTCCAAGCTCATTTTGAAATAACAAATCCTGGCTAGAAATCAAGGAAGACCTGTATTTCCATCAAATTCATCAAATGTTGAACAAAATATGCACTTTGACAACAAGACTTCTTACAACTTTGTACAGAGAGTTCCTTAAGGCTTGCTTCACTTTTTTTCTAAAATCACTTTTGAGGTACAAACTGAAAAAGCACATCATTATGATATATATACATACAGACATGTATACAAACCAGCACAAATATGACAAGCATATGTGTGCACGCACAGACAGACAGACAGACACACACACACACACCTATCTGAACAAACATAACAAGTCAGTTTTATTCAACCTAAAAGGTTCTATTACAATGTTTTTCCACATTGAAAAATGTAAATTTGTCCATCTTAAGTATATAAAACATATATTTTGTTTAACATTAAAAGTTTAATATGTATGTAATTTGATACATATCTGCATGTCATTTACACGACACCACTTTCCTTTTCTTTTGTCAAGTATATACATCAGTGACTGACAAACAGATCAAGATCAACTGCAAAGGAATAAAAGCATAACGCTGAAGACGGTAAATATATCGAAAGACACTGTATGAACTAAAACTGAAATGACATTTCCTCATGTGCTGAAGCTGAAGAAGATCAAAACTTCACTTCTAATGAAATAACTATAGCAGAATATGCATCAAAGCCTCGAAAAAAGTAAATCAAAACAAACAAAGTACCAAACAAAAAAGACAAGACAAAGAACAGCAAATAACCAAAGCCTAGTCTATTAATCATTTTGAAGAAATCAAAAATCTACTATTTTAGGAAAAAAATTAAAAAAATTAACCCCCAAAAGAAAACTGATGAAATCATACATTGTGATTTGTATCAAATCTGAATCAAATAAAATTAAAAAGATCTCATAAGCAAAGCTAAAAGATTTAGAAATGAAAAATAAAACCCCAAAACCAAATAATCAAAACTTAAATAATTTTGAAAAAATTGGATACTGATATGAAAAAAAACAACCAAACCCCAAACTGTAAAAGTTCTACATATCAAAACGACATACCGGGGCGACAGCATCAGCGGCTCCAGCTGAGGCTTGGGGGTCTTGGAAGGAGAGGGAGCCGACTGTTTTCGCAAAGACCCGCTGGACGGCTGCTGCTGCAGCTGGTGCGTCAGTTGCTGCTCGTGGTGATGATGCTTCCGAAGCCGGCGTTCAATCAGCAGGTAGTATGTGGCCGTGATGTGGTCATACGAATCCTTTTCGATGGAGCTGTTCCAGCAGAAGTTAAATGTTACATACTGTACTGAACAGTGGCTGAGGTGGGAGGGAGGGGTTAAAACTTTATGAAAAACGTACACACACGCACGCACGCACGCACGCACACACACACACACAGAGCACGTGTGCGCGCAAGCATGCACTGTATGAATCTAAAACTTAAATCTCTCTATAAATATATATCTTTTTATCAATATATAGGAATGTATTTACACATGCCAGCAGCTTTACATCTGCAAGAGAGAAACAAAGAGAGAGAGTGATGTGAATGTGTGTGTGTGTGTGTGTGTATACCCATACATACATGCACATCCAACATATTTATGTATACATACATGTGTGTTCATAAGCAGATGTCTGATTTACACATATATATATTCCAGTGCAAGACATGTACATGAATCTGTAATGTTTCTTTCTTTCTTGGCA
Organism: Concholepas concholepas; assembly: GCA_034780235.1. NCBI lineage: Eukaryota > Metazoa > Mollusca > Gastropoda > Neogastropoda > Muricidae > Concholepas > Concholepas concholepas. The sequence goes on along the minus strand of JAUZNI010116554.1, from coordinate 5,639 downwards.
CAAATTTTTTCTCCTACACATCACACATCCCCACCACCCTCCCTACCTCAGGATTTCTTCCCTGGACGCGATGGTGCCCTCAACCATCTTCTGCACCACATAGTTGCGGTCGGCTTCGGAAATCATTTCTTTGGTGATGAGAGGCAGGAGGGTGGAGACAGTGGTCACGTCCCCATCGTTCAGCCAGGGGTGACTCATGATCTTTGCCAAAGACGCCCTTTTCGCCGGCTCTCGCTGCAGCATCTGATTTATCAAGCTGCAAACAAAGCAGAAGGTTGGGATGCTTTCAATACACACCTGTAATCCATTTCTGAAACATGTCTTGATATTGAAAGAAAGTTTGGTTGGGTTTTTTTCGAAAGGGGGTGGGGGGGGGGGGGGTTGTTCCTTGGCTAGAGCTTCAAGGTTCACCAACAGTGAGATTTGTACATATGCAACCGTTTTTTTCCCCCCACCATTAAGGTAGCCACATTCTGACTTCAGGTATAGAAGATATCTAAATAGTTCTATTATCTACGTGCCATCAAAAAGCAATCCTGCTGCTATCAAACTGCAAGAAATCTATTTTTATTATTTATTTTGGACAAAACTTCAGGTAAAAATTAACTACAAAATTTTCACCAAAACATAGTTACTAAAACAATGCTGACTTCAGGCAAATGAAAACAAAATCTTTTAGAAACAAAAATCTTTTAAATTCATGACTTTGACAGCCAGAATGAATTTAGGTTTAACTGGCTACAGAAAAAAACAAAAAAAGATGGAGATCTATGTAAACCCAGAATTCATGCACTCTCATTTGTAACTCACTCTCTCCCTCTTTCTCAAACACACACACACACACACACATGCACACGCACACGCACAAACACACACACACAAAAACATACACATATCCCACTTTCTGTTCCCTATGAAAAGGCATTTTCTATAAGATCAACATAAAAATTGCTGAAAATAAAGTATCATTTAATATGCAATTTGAAGCGAACAAAATGCAAAATTCATCAACTGAAAATACAAGATTACCTGTAGGCAAAATTGCACAGTTTTCTGCAAATCAGATAAGTTGTTTTTTTAAATTTTAAAAGCATCAACTAGTATACTATTACTTATTACTAGTATCTGGTGGGAAAAGATTATTGCTACCAGGGTCAAGCAACTACATGAATACAGTCAGAATATTGGCTACACAGTCATAATTATATCGGCTAAGTCAGTAAATGAGTTATCAGATTCTCAGACAAATCAACACAAATAAGTCTGTCTGACTTGAAATAATAGAATAATGCACTCGTAAGACAAAACAGCATAAAGCATGCGGTCACTGACACCAGTTCAGCAATATTCCCAATAATTGATATAACTGCTTCTAGGGGAAATCCAGCCATAAAAAAAGGTAGATTTAATAGGTAAATGCTGAAAACGATGAAACAACAACAAAACATCAATGAAACTAATACTGAAAATGCTACAGAAAGAAAAGAATATATCAAATGAAAAATGACAAGCACTCAGTTCAACTCGTGGTATTGTGGACTACAAAAGGTAGTTGATGAAAGATCATTTATTTTTTTAATATAAAATTTCCCTTTCTTCCTTCTAAGCTCATACTCAGTTTGTGTCCTGCAGCGCATCTTTTCTACTCCGCAAAAGAGAGAGAGAGAGAGAGAGAGAGAGAGAGAGAGAGAGAGAGAGAGAGAGAGAGAGAGAGAGAGAGAGAGAGAGTGAGTGAGAGAGTGTGTGTGTGTGTGTGTGTGTGTATGCAAGCTGTGTACATAAATACATGAGAGCATGCCTGCATGCCTAAGCAGCACATGCATCCATGTCTGGGAATGTATGACTGAGTCTCTACACGTGTGCACATAAATGTGTGCAGATATAATATACCTATGGTATACTTTAACAGCGTGATTTTCTCAAACACTGCTTCTATTTCAGTTCAGCTCAGCACTAATGCAATGCAGGCAATTAGAGAATGTACCCAAAGAGTTAAATCCCTCTCCTTTCACATATTTAAATTCTGCATCGGATAACTTAAGCCTTTTCCTGTTTTTCCTCCTATCCAAGAAGATGAAAAGCTGAAAACTGAAGTCCTTTAGTGCAACAGACAAAAATGACCTCTGTTGTGATGGAGATAAAGGCAGTGAGCAGATCTGGTAATTGCAGTAAGAATTTATTCATTTTTTATTTCATTTCATTCTTTTATTTCGAGAATAATGGAATAAGCACCCATGCCTTTTTTACTTCCAGTCCCCGTGCGCATGCAACTTTGTAAAATTTGTCATTCGTTCCCACCAGCACACAATGGCCTCTTCCGAAAAGCAGAACAAGTTTTTAACGTAAGTGCAAGATGTTCTGCATGCATTCACACACAGGACCTCAGTTTATAGTATCATCCGAAGGACTTTTGGAGGGAAGTAGAGTCAGCACTGATGTTAACTCCAGGGAGAAAACTCCCCTTGAACGGGATTTGAACCTGGGTCAGCAGATTGCGAGCGCAATGCGCTACACTCTAACCACCAGGCTATACCATCCCGCCCTGAAATAATAGAATAATGCAGGAGACAACACAGCATAAAGCGAGAGGTCACTCACACCAGCTTTGAATGATCAAAGCACTTGACATATGATAAAGTGTCAATGGACTGAATGTGGGCCTGTTGAGGGTTTTCAATTCACAGGGTCCTATTCTAGAACTTAGTATTACCCTTACAAATCAAGGAAGGACCATAGACATTTAGTGATTTACATGTATACAGTCCCTAGGACCTTACATTTTAACAACAAAAATACTGGATATAAATATATATTCATACATGTATATTTCTCTGTTACTAACTCTACAAAACTAATCTGTTCCTACTTTCAAGAGGAAAACAAAACAATAACAAAAAACACTCTACAAAACTCTCACTGTCACAGCAAATTCTTTCAAATGTTAATCAACAGAATCTTATTTCTTATTGAACCCTGTCATACACAAAAACACAGGCACAATTTTGACATAAGAACAAGTAACATGTAACACTGACTACAGTCCTCTCACAATATAATATATTAAAAACATAAACTGTGATCCCAAAACTACTCACTCTTTGCATTTTTCTGAAATATGGGAAGGGACATGGTAGCGGCAGTCCATGATCAT
>JAUZNI010115443.1:0-12754 GCA_034780235.1 Concholepas concholepas | reverse complement strand
CACACACACACACACACACACACACACACACACACACACACACACACACACAGTCTCTCTCTCTCTCTCTCTCTCTCACACACACACACACACACACACACACACACACACACACACACACAGAGTAACACATGCACGCACGCACACACGCACGCACACTCTCTCTTTCTCTGAAAGGAAGGGGAGGAGACAAAGAGGATTAATGTTATGTAAAGCAGAGAAAACAGTCTCCGTTTCTTGGGGAGGGGTCACAATGTGACACCTTGGGAGAGAAGGAACTCAAGCACATAAAAGTGGTTGGCAACTGTTTTATCTGCCGGAAATTGGTCAGGCTGTGAAACTTGAACTGGAAAATAAACGTTAATCTTTGTCAGTGACGCTATTTGCTTGTCAGGTTGTTATTTATTTATAAAAGGAGGTGGGGTAATTTGAAAAAAATAAGTTTCTTTTAAGCTGCTTCAGAATACCTTCCAGGAAGATACATCCTGTACCATCTAATTCCTTCATGTTGTTAACTAGTGGTTACTGAAAGTGTTGACAGCAGTTTTTGATTTGTAGTATTCCTGTCATAGTTTTTTTTACCTCAGAGAAGGAAGTACTAGATCACAATGATTTGTAGCATTCCCATCAAAGTATTTTCTCAGAGAAGGAAGTACTAGATCACAATGATTTGTAGCATTCCCATCAAAGTATTTTCTCAGAGAAGGAAGTATTAGATCACAATAGTTTGTAGCATTCCCATCTAAGTATTTTCTCAGAGAAGGAAGTACTAGATCACAATGATTTGTAGCATTCCCATGTAAGTATTTTCTCAGAGAAGGAAGTGCTTCACTAGATCACTATTATTTGTAGCATTCTCATCTTCTCAGGGAAGTACCAAATCAAAACATTCACCTTTTTTGGTGAAAATCTGTCACTGTTTGAGTGCAGATTGTTTTAACAGATGTCAAACAGATGTTAACAGCCTGTGAAAAGAAAACTGACAGTTTCTGTGATAAGCGTCTTTATTTTCTCTTGATGGGTCGTAAACCCAGTTCACCAAGCTCAAGGTTTTTCTTCTTGTTTCCTATGATGTTTTGGTTTGTTTCTTACTCAAGACTGCTATGTGAGTTAGAAACGATGAAGATATAACATATTTTGTGTTGTTACAGATGCGATATATTTCCTGTCATTGCAGAGGACAGGTATGGCTAAACAAGGAAGTGGACATGCGGCTGCCAAGCCAAAAAAATCAGCCAGGAACCTGTCTGTGGCCAAACTGTCACCAGAAATGATTAAAACCATGTCTGTGGTGAGTTTTCTCTTTGCCTGTAGTCAACTGTCAAGCCTCGCTGTTTTCATTCAGATAATGGCTACAACAACACAGACTCATTAGATGAAGAAAAAAACACACACTTGCAGTATGAGTAGTGAACATTCTCACTATTGGATGCAACACATTAGTAAAAAATATACATGCTATGGAAGAAATGATGTTTTAATATTTTTTTGCTGTAAGGGTTCAATATTTCTGTTTGAAACATACAATATGTGATACATTTGTATTTCTGCATGATCTGATCTGTCAACCTACACGTTTCTTCTCCATAGCGTGACCTTAGAAGAACATTGCCACGGCTGTCAGTTGCGGCTCATGCTCGAGAAGCAAAGAGACCAGCGTGGTGGCCACACGTTCTGCCCTGGACTCATGATCGTCTCGTCGATGCTGTGAAGGTATTGCTTTTTGTTTGTTTTGTAGTGTACTGTCTTACTATTACCGTCAGTAGGGTACTGTTATTGTGTAGAACTTTGTATCCTTAGGTGTGTGTGTGAGTGCGTGTATTATTTCTTTTTTTCTTTTTTTCTTACAAGGGCAGACTTTTTGTGTGTAGTGTTTTGCTCATTACAACTTCATTGATTCTATGGGTTCTTTTACAAGCTGTTTGGAATGATACTTTAAATTATTATGTTTTTTTATGTAAATTTTTTGTCATCATGGTGCTTTTTCTTTCTTCAAATGACGTACATGTTCAGATATCTTTAGTTTACACTGGAGGTCGTTTAACTGACAGTCCAGTCTGGATAACAGTGGTCTGAATTAGTTTACACGGTTTTGTGGATAAAGCAAGAAGTTTTTGAATGATAATGGAACAGTTGGTTTGTCCCTAGCAAACAGATTTATATTTGATCTGTTTTAAACAATGATGAACAAAAATCAACTCCACTTCCAGATTATCATCATCTGTTGCTCATTATTTTGTTTTGAAAGACCTTTTGTGTGGCCAAGCCATAGGCTGATTGTACATATGAACTTCTAGGGTTATCATGAATTCACCGTGATCATAAAATATTTCTTTTCTGTGCATTGTTGGGCACATCGGATAAATGTTAGATAACACAGCCTGTGAAACAATAGCAATCAACTCTTTGGACATAACTACCTAAAGAGGGATGACTCCACCTGATTACTTGGTCAAGATATGATTCCTGGAAAATGACTTGCAGTATCCCAGCATTCTTCAGTAAGTTCAAGGAGAAATGAGTCACTATATATATTTATAACCATGTCTGACTTCTGTCATATTGAGAGTTTGTATTTTTCATTGTAGTTTTCGTTAGTCAAGTTTGGTTATTATGACCATAGTTTCTAACCTCCAATACTTCTCTTAAACCTCCTGTGTGTAATGCGATCTCAGTGCTGCCTTCAACCTGGAGAAAGCATGAATAATTTACCTAATCTATGATTACTTTTACTACTACAAGGACTACAAAAAAGAAATTAAGGAAAAAAAAGGACCTTGATGCAGATCATACCATGATAAAGAAGATAATATTCTAAGGGAATGTTATTGTGGTCCTGAAGTTGATATATAATGAACCCTAATCTGTGTGAATGATGGTTATTTTCTTATATGATTTCCAGACTGCTGCCCCATCATCCTTGCGCACCGTGGCCAAGAAGTGCTGTAAAATCTTGAACAGACGCTCAGGCAAGCGGGTACGAACTAGAAAGCCTGTACTGTCACAACCCAGGGTGCTAGACTGGATCAACAGCCAGCCACCTAACCGCATGTGTGTTCAGCCAATGATGGTTTGAACCATTCTGAAGTCTTTCTAAATCAATGTCCACTATTTTCTTCAGTTATTTATCTATGTCAGCTGGAGAATGACTCAAAAGTAGGATGTTGTTGGGAAAGCTTGTTTTAAATTTTTTATTTTTTTTATATATTATAGATGTGAAGAAAAAAAGTGATATGCTAAAAGTCTCTGTGGTGTTTTATCCTTTCTTTTTTTCCATTTGAAAAGTTACATAAAGCAATGTTAACGATAATATCAAACATTTATCAGTATACAGGAACATTCACACTCATTCAAAAATTTCGTTTAAAGTTTAGTATCTTGCTGAACCCAAAAAATGAACGTGTTAAACCTGAGAGAGAGATGTGTGTAATAATGGATGTGTCAGTGTCTGAATAACAACAAGATAACAATAAGATGTTTGTTTTGTTATTTTCCAGGCAACTGTGAAGTCAAGCCCAAAGAAACCTGGTAAGATTTTATATGTCATCAGCAGCCAAATTTGCCTGCAGCTAGAATAAAAGACTTTTTTCCTTTTTTTTTCATTTATTCTGTTTGTGGCTTGGATAGCTAGTACAAATCTCTTGTACACAGAATTGTGGAAACACATGTTTATATGTTTTTATGTATAGGCAACACTTATACACACACACACACACACACACACACACACACACTCACTCAACATATACATGCACATGTATTTATAATATTGACTAAAGATAGCTGTCAAGTATTGCCTAGTCACACTGGGACACATAATGTGTGTATGCAATTCTACACACAGATGCATACTCAAGTATGCACACACTAAAACATTACTTTTTGTGTGTGTTGTTGCTGCCTCATCTGTGACATTCGTGTCCTGTTCCTATGCTGTTCATTTCAATCTCTCCACCCTAGCCATACCCAGATTAATATTTCGCATTCTCAGAGTCGGAAGTCCACAGGGAGCCCATCAATGTCAGGCTGTCATAGGACCACCAGCCAAAGAGGCTGCTGGATCACTTTGGTGGTGTTCAGTGCCTGTTCTGAGCTAACATACGCATGACATGACCTACTAAGCCCCCTTCTGGCGACAGTAATAGCTCAGTTGCGGAGCTAAACTGAGTGAGTCACCCATATGGGGTGGTGAAACTACCCCAGTGCCCCTCCGAAGACCTTTTTCTGTGAAACCTCAATACCAAAGGCTTTGACACAAACTCGCCACAGGCACAGAAGTGTATGGGGAAACCAAAACCGAGGTCACCATGAGATCAGAGCAACTGGAGCCACTGAATTAGAGACAATTTTCTTTTATTCCATGATGATCAGGGACGATGAGGATGATGTTATGATGCTGCTATGGGATCATATGTGCTTTGAGACTATGTGACAGGGCTGTACAATACGATTTCTATCAGAATATATATCTGTGTCAGCTGGGCCCGAGAGATACAGGTATCTGCAGTGTTGGTCAAGTAATTTGAGCTTGGTCAAGTAAGATGAAGCTTGACTGTGTGGTCCCAGTCTTCCCAATGAGCCCATAGCAAACTCACTTTGGGTAAGAGCTGGCTGGAGTCTGAAAAATCCCTATGGGATTTGAACCTGCGACCTTCTAGTCCTTGTAATCCTAGGCCATAACCGCTTCATCAAGGCAGCTGATAAAACATTACATATTTACCTTTTCTACATGGAAAAGAAAATTTTGATATAATAATGAGCAGTGGCAGATGCAAATACAACTGCACAACTACTGCTGGTTTGCTGTACCGGCAAGATGTATATAATACTAAAGCTGTTTTTTTACAGGTGGTTTGCCGTATCTGGACATTTACCTGTGTCATCTATGTAATGCAGAGTTCTCCACTAAAGACAATTTACAGAAACACCAGGTTTGTAGAAGAATTCAAAGAATCCTTGCTTTTATTCCTATCCGAATCAACTCGTTCATAATCTGTAGTAATGAAGCTGGTGAAAGAAATGTTGATGGTTAAGTAATTTGATGTATGACTTCTTGCAAGAATTTAAGGGGAAAAAGGTGTCAAAGAAAGAGCATTCAAAGAGCTGAAAAAGTTCACCTTCTTTCAAGATCTTCCACAAAGAGAGAAAATCAAGGGAATGGCTTCTGGACTAGGCCACTGTTATAAGATTAAAGTATGGTCTCTGGTAGAGTTGTCTAGTGACTACCAATATCAAATAAGTCTATTGGCAAAGATGCATGCTAAGACTATGAAAGGAACTTGATAGATGAGAACAAGAAAGACTGACTGTCTTCTGACCACCTATGAGTGTACTATTGTTTGATTGTATGTTCCCTTTTACTTTCTGAATGTTATGATATATTAATTTAATATTCTAAATATAATTATAGTGATTCTCTCAGAAATATATGATGGGGAATGAGGCATTGGCAGTCTTAACGTATGTTGATCAAGAAGATAAAACCCCCCTATCAGCCTTTAAGTCCCTACAAAAATTGGACCTCACATCCCCTGGAGATGGAAGCTGGTCTAACTGTTTTTTATGTGTGTTCCACTGCATCAATAGCAATAGACAACCATAAGAGTTGCTGGATTTTGAATGGTTATGATGTTGATGATTTGTTGAATACTTTAGTCCATAGGTTTGGAGTATTTATGCAGCTTTGTTAGTGTTCAGCAGAGTGTAAGGAAGTTCAGGATTTGAGGGAGAGTGTCTATTAGGGGGAAGTGGGAGGGAATAGATTTTATGGCTGAGGGAGCTTTTGACCAAGGTTTTTTTTGTGTGTGTGTGTGCAACAGGTTCAGTGTCAGGAGGCAGCATTTCCATCCACACCCCCTGTGTCTGAAGCACCCAGCCCAGCCCCTGTGGCCAGCACACCAGAAGACTCCCACTCTGCCAGTGTTGCCTCATCTGCCGCCACTTCTCCTGATAGCCGGTCATCTGTGCCACAGAATCAGTTCATTGCAGCGTTAGATCTTGTGCCTATCTACAGAGCCAGGAAGATTCGACAGGCTCGACGTCGCAACACTGAATGTGAAACTATCGACCTGGAGGAGCCCCAGACTCCTGTCTCTCCGTCCACCCCTCGATCACACAAATTCCTCATCACCCAGCTGAGTAGAGATCCCAGTAGCAATTCACTGGGTGGGACTGGAAGTTGTGGAGGTCTGGCTAGTCGTCGGTCCTCATGTCTTCGTCTGTCTGTGGATAAAAAACCTGATAATGTGGGAAATGACAAGGAAGAAGAACAGCGGGTAGAAAGTGACAGAGAAAGCTCAGAATCCGGTGCAGAAGATGCTGACGAACCAAAGTTGAGGAAAAAAACTTTGTTCAGCATTGATGTCAGCTCTATGTTGGGTCAGAGGATCATCAAGCACATGACGTCTGAAGTACATGTGCCAGTCATTTCAGATGCGGAGGAGTTTTGTCGAACTCCGATTAAAGACAAGTATCAAGATCGACTCCGCATTCGCCAGACTACCTACCCGGTGACTTGGAAATTGACCCGTAAACGCCAAAAGCAGTTCCATCACCTCTATAAGTTCACTCGTGCGGACAAGTGGGATTTTAAGGAGACGATGAGAACTGGGCTGAATCTAGACTCTAGAAAACTCCGAGAGAGTCTGCCAAAATGCTCAGTAGTAGTGAAGCGCCTTTCTACCCAAACCATGCTCAAATGGAATCCTGTGACACGGATGTCTTTGACAAGGCAACTGCTGAATCAGGCAAAAACCAGTTCTCATCAACCCTCAGTTTTTCCTCAAGGTCCTACTTTTCTGTTGACTGACGTGGATCGTGTGCTGGGCTTGAAGCGTAAAGATGTCAAGCCGGAGTTGACCAGGAAGCTGTTGGCCAGTCACTGTGTTTCAGAAAACGCCAATGCTGAAATGCAGTCCCAGAAGTTGACAGTTTACCGGTGCCTGCTGACAGATCTGTATAGTTCTGTGACTGCAGAGGAAGGACAGGGTTCGGGGAAAACAGGGGCTACCTGCAAAAACAAGGAAAGTGCACTGAGAACAAAGCAGAAGTACCCTGCTCTCCTGTCCATCTTGTCTGGCTCGAGTGCTGAATTCAAGCATCCTTTTCAAAGTGACATAGAGGATGCATCTGTTGATGTGCAGAAACCGCTGAAGATCGACATACCATCTCCTGCTACAGGCTTGCTGCTGCCAGGAGACAAGTGCAGCTCCTTGGATGACAGCTTTTCTGTTAGGACTGTCTCCTCAGACGAAGACATTGACAAGAACTTTTCCTGCTGTAGGCTGTGTACAATGCGCAATAAATGTAAATGTACGCACAAAAGATCAGCTTCTGCTGCGCTTGACCCTGCAACAAGCTCCCCAGCCCACAGTTTGAAAGTGTCCTCTCTGTCTAAAGCCTCATTGAGCCCCCCTCAGCTGGATCCCTTGAGCCTGACCCCCAAGGTGTCTGTGTCCTCTCACAACAGCCTGTCTCCCCCAAATCTGTCTCCAGTATCTCAGGTTGGGGAAGGCGGCCCCCAGTCACCATCTGTGGCCCATAGACTGTCCACAAGGAGAAGCACATTGCTCCTGAGAACCGCCTCCTCTTTTCCAAAAGGGTTGTCTTCCTTCAGTCACGTGCCACAAGTGGGCAGTTCCCCATATCTTTCAGCGCCTTCACCAAGCCATATACTGAGGTGCAAGAGAGGTAACAGTGCAGCAAGCAAACAAACTCTAAGCAGTCCCGCGCCTGCTAAAAAATCCCGTAGCAGTCCCGTTTTATCAGCATCTTCAAACTTGCTTCAGCCTATGGTGGTGTCAGATACCCAGAGACGCCGTACTCGCTCCAGCTCTAAACAGAGAGAGGCTGATGAATCTCCTAACTCGGTTTTACATCAGACTTTGAGCCCCAAGGATTCGGAATGCTCGCGTGGAAGTACAAAGTTTGTTGCAAGACAGAGTTCTACACCAACTAATTCTGTAGCTGAAATAGAACCATCAGAGAAGCTGGCCTTTTCTAGCAATTCATCTCCTTCGATATCATCCTCTGCACACGCTGTTGACAAAAACAACACAAATGGTGAACGTGTCAAACTTTCAGGCAACCCCACAGAGAAAACTGGACGTAATATCAAAAGCTCTTCCTGTACAAGTAATGCTGGTATAGTTGGTTCCAAAAAGGAAGGGAAAGAGGGATGTTTGAATGTGGATGTAGAAACTACAGTTGGAGAGAAGAAACAGGCTGTCCGAGACAAGATGCAGACAAGAGGCAGTCTGCGAGAAAGCAGTATAGACAGGTCTGAGAGGAGTGGGCAGAGAGAGGACTCATTTGAGCATAGAACACTAAGAAGCAAGAGAGGCTATGATGCTGGAGATGCCACAGCAGGAGCTGACCAGAGGATGGAACTGACAAAAAGCTCACTAATCAAAGAGAGTGGTAAAGTACTTGGGAACAAGGCAGAAGCAGCAGGAAGGAAAGACAAAGCATCGCATGAGGATAATCACACTGCTGGTGGTGGTGGTGGTGATAATGCAAAAGACAGGGACACAATTGGCGGCAGAACTTTGAGGAGCCGAGACAGAAAACTCAGCGAGACAGAGATCAACCAGCGCACATCACACTGTGAGAATTCTGAGTCTGTCCCAGACATCAAATTAAAGGCTTCGAAAAGTGCTGATCATGTCTCACACAGAGATGATAAAAATGATAGAGAAATGACATATTCATCTCCAAGGAAAATAGATGCAAAGGAGTCGGGTATTAGGAAATTGAGAAGCAGTGAGAGGAACAATGAATCAGCAGAAAATAGTGAAAAGACTGTTGCTGAAAACGTTTTAAGGGCGGAATCTGAAAAAAACATAGGACTGAAAGCCAATGGCACAAAAGCCATCAAAGTTGTAAACAAGTTGAAAAATAAAGCAAGTGAACAGGTACAGAACCAAGATGAAAACACAGAAACTAGAAATGGCACATATGGAAATAACACGAATCCAAGAGATTCCAGAGAAAACGGAACCATTTGCTCTAGCGAAACAAGTAGCAAAACATCAAAAGATGTGTTGAAAGCTTTGGGTAAGGAAGTGGAAAACCATGAAGAGTCAAAAGATAAGAAAAAATTTGTAGATCCAACAGAGGGGAAAAAGCTAGGCTCCAGAAAAATGGAAGGGCCGGATGATAATGCCAATAAAAATGCTCCAACAAACCCAACACAGATGGCTTTGCCAAGAAGGGTCTCTAGCAGGAAGTGTGTTGCTGATGCACGTGGGGAGGTTTCTTTGCAAGTAACCCCAAAGAAAAAGCTTGTGAGAATGGTTGAAAAGACTTCTGTTTCCAGTCCAAATGGAGAGGATGCTTTTCACCTGAAAAAGGATGAACAGAAAATGGACGCATCTGTAGGTTCTGTGGAATCAAGAGGGGTGAAAACAAAACCGACATCTGAAGAATTCAGGACGCAAGAAAATGGCTTTGATTCCGGTATCAACCGCGCTGGACATGTCAATCCTTTTTTAAATAGCAGAGCACAGACCAGGTTTTTTTCTTCTCACATCAAAGAACAGATTCATCGAACTAGGGAACAGAAGCAAAAGATGACAATTCCTCAGGCAAGCAAAAACCAACATTTGAAGTCTGGCAACACATTCAGAATGGCTCATATTTCCTTTGACACTCAGGCAAATGCTGTAAGTGAAAAGTCGAAGGGAACAGAGAAAAATCCCTTCTCCTTGTCATTAAATAAATGGCCGTTCGCGGCCACTGCTGCATCCACTGGTCCTGAATCTTCCCCTCCTAGTGCTGTGTTGAGTGCGTCTAGCCCAGTGGATACCACACGCTTGCACTTGTCTCCCAAGCAGATGTTGTCTGTGCTAGAATCCAGCAAACGAGGTGTCCCACTTTCCAAAGACAAGACGAAGAAGGAAGCTTCAACTACAAACATCAGCAGTCACGGCTCGCCAGCCAGGCATTCATCAGCCGTGACAAGGGCCCATCCCATCAGTAGCCTTGGATCCTCAGTGAAGCAGAAACCCCCATCTGCAGAAACCAAGGACATCAGCACACCAGTCAGAAGTGCTGGCATCCAGAAGACCCCGGTGAAGAGCAAACCAGATCAGGGAGCTTTCACCAACCAGAAAACTCCCACCACAAGTAGAGACTTCAAACACCACAAAACTCCTGACAACCAGGGGTTGGAGACCAATGTGGCAGGCAAAAGGCCCAGTGTAAGTGTGACTGGAAAAAGGGTCCGCCCACGTAAGAAATTGTGTGTCTGACATTTATTATTTGCTTGGGCAGCCATGGGAAAGGGAGGGGACCAGTTTAGCGAATGTTTGGATTTTAAGTGCAACTGGCTGGAAACCTTAGATTCTGTGTATCTTATTAAGGAATTTTTGTTTTCCTTAACAAGAGTCATTTGGAGTTCTTCATCTGTTTTTTTAATTTTTATCCCTTATGTCTTAAATGCAGAACTTAGACTATCCAGTCACAGCACAATGGTATAATTAGTTGACATAATGTGTGTCAAATATCGGGTTTTAGAAGGTTAAGAAGATTCTAAAAGATCTTTTTTGGGGTCAGTTTCTTTGTTACATTGTAGCTTCAAATTTAGAGTTACTACAAGCACAGGAGAAGACTATGCGTCCCACCCAATATGGCGTGAAAGTTCATTACTAATTGCCCTTTCTGGAATACTGTTTTACACAAACAGATTCAAGCTAAGAACTTAGTTTTACTTCACAATTTTATGTTCCATGATTTACAGACTGTAAGCCGCAACCTTTTCTCTTCAATACTTGAAATTGACTACTACCACTTATCCTATGCATGGCTGGAAGTGAAAGCACATACCTGTGAACCTTTTTATTTTATTTTGTTTTAGCTTCATCACTTAATTTAACCGACAACTTGTTTACTCTAGGTTTGGGTGAAGTTGAACGTGACCAGACTAAATACCTCGTGCAGCAACAATAAGAAGAGTGCTTCTTCTTTTGATTGCTTATGTTGTTGGTGCCATGGTGGTCAACATCATTAATGAACTGATGTTGTGGCTGGAATGAAGAAAGTAAAACAAAGCCTAAATTTGCTTATGCTAAGTGTGTGTGTGTGTGTGTGTGTGTGTGTGTTCATGTCATGAGTTGTCCTGGAGAATTCTGCAAAGAATATCTTTTAAGACACTCTTTAAATGATATAGTGATATGAAGTGCCTTATCATGGTTATGTTGAGAAGAGAGGAAAGAAAGGGAGAGAGAGAGAGATTCATGCAGTTTCTGAGAGACAAGAGAAAGTACACACAATTCATGAGAGACTGAAATGAGATGCTATAAGAAGATGTATCTTGCATGAGATTTTCATTCATATTCATCTTTCACAACTTTCAGATTTTGTTTGTGCTGATTTAGCCTGTTTATAGGCTTGTACATGTATAGACTCCTGTTCATTGTTGTGTACTTTATAATTTGACTCGTACAGTCTGTAGTTGTTTGACACATACAGAGTCTTAAGTTAGAGTACAACCCAGTAAGATTGTGAATCATTAGAATAACTTGAGTCTGCAAAAGTAGCGTTTTTTTCATTTGAGATCACTTTGATATAGTTTTTATTTGTTAATGCTTTCTCTCTGTATCGTTTGCAACTTGTTGAAGAAATATAATATCAGTAATATGATATTTAGATACTGCAGTTGTTTAGTTAAGTTTTTTCATTCTTTTCAGCCATTTCAGGCACTTGCTCATTGTTAAGGATTTATAGTGATGATAACATTGATTGTGGAAGTGGATTCTACATTTTTTTGTGTGTGAGGTGTGTGGTCTGGGGGACATTTTTCTTTATTTACCATTGATTAATGGTTTTAAAAGAATTGTTCTTTTTCCTCATTAATTCTATTTTATTGACTTATTGTTGACTTCCTCATTAATTTTGCTTTATTGATTTTAAAAATATTTTTAGTGTGGAGGATTTAGAAGGAGCTTGTTGATCTTTCCGTCCACCAATCTGTCTTCATCTCTTTGATCAGTTCACAAAAAAAGTTAGGTGTGTGTTTTAATACTGTGTGTGTGTGTGTGAGAGAGTAAGATGCGTTTGTGTGTGTGTGTGTGTGTGTAAGATACTGCACACACACACACACACAAATGCAGTGTGTGTGTGTAAACTGAAGAGAGATTATATGCTAGTTCTTGGACTGTTATTTTTTTTAAAACCAAGACTTCTTTTTTTTTTTAAAGTTGCGTATGAGTTGGTCGGAATATTTGTATGTGAAATAAAAATGTGAAGGTTTACTCAGTTCTCGTGGTTTCGCATTTTCAAGTCTTTCACAATATTTATTTCAAATTTCCTCTATCTAGTTTCAAAGTTCACACTGCATGTACCGTGGATAGTAATTTGATTGACTAAAACAAACTGTATGCAGAAAAGGTAAAGGTGGCTCTTGCTTTGTTTTGTTTGTTTGTTTGTTTGGCTTAGAGTTGTGTGTGTGTTTTTCTTTAAAATTGTTCTTATCGTTTAAAAAAAGAAAAGAAAAAAGAAAGAAAGTTATAAGCTGACATTTAAGAAATAAAATTGCCTTGGAACTCATTTTCATGTACATTGATGGTAAACTTTGAGGTATCACAGACTGTATTCTTCTTTTTACACCTAAGCAGATTTTTAAACATGCATTTGCTACTGGGATGATTAAAATATATCACATTTCCCCCCCCCAAAAAAAAACAACAAAAAACTACCACCAAAAGACGTTCAGAAAACCCCCCAGCATAGTATCCTTTAATATTATCGAATGTAT
>JAUZNI010113227.1:7500-12763 GCA_034780235.1 Concholepas concholepas | reverse complement strand
ATAATAGTCCAAGCAGTGAAATAGGGAGTGGGGGGGGGGGGGGGGTGCAAGGAGTTAATGTGCAATATTGTTATTTCATAAATCAAAAGTTGACGTGTTTTTCTATTCAACTCCTCGTGCATAGGCAGGTGCAGTTGTTTGAGCTCAGTTTTATTGCTGCTGTTGATCAGAGGAAAAACCAGTGCAGATTGTTCGGTAAGCACATGTATATGATCTTTATACAACACATTGCTTTTGTCCCTTCAGAGGAGAAAAATGAAAAATAAAGTGTTTCAATTGTGGTGATCCAAAGAGTGTGCACATTCACGAAGTTAAAAACGCATAGCAATTGTTTTCTTATGCACAGTTGGTTGGGGTTTTTTGGGTTTTGTTTTATAAACAGAACTGTGGAATACACAGACAAAGAGAGAGGTTTGGCAGTTGCAGGTTCAGTTGGTATTTATTTGAATTATTCAAGGCTGTACTCAAGGTAGACAAAATGATTTTAAGAACATTATTAGCACATCTAATGGTCAGTCTTTTATACAAAGTTATTCATGTAAATCATAAAAAAAAAACAATTTTATACACATTGATCAGATGAAAACAATTTTTGATATTTTCTTCTTCTGTCAAGTAATATTTGTTTATTCACTCTTGGGCATCATCTTACCTGAAACTGCATAAAGAGTCAAGTGTGACAGTTGGTCATTGTAATTTGTACAGTGGTGATGGTGGGCCAAGTTACCTTTGCTACTGACCAAATACAGTGTGACAGTTGACCATTGTACAGTCAGTGACAAGTTACCCGTTGTTATTGACCAAATACAGAATCAGAGCTAGGTAGAGGAAGAGGGGGGACTGGATCTGTCTGGTTTGTCCTGACTGACTGAATGAAGCAATCCTTCAATCGTTATCACCTCTAGTCATTAGTGTGAAAACTCCAGTGTTCATCATGGTCTTGTGGGTCTGCAATATTGCTTTCTGCTTGTAAGCAACTGCTTGAAGCTGTAGAGTTCTTGTGAAAACTGATTTATCAGAGAACTCGGGTATGGGTCTCCAGTAAAAGAAAAATGTCTTCTAAGTCTGAACTCAACAGTAAGATATGAATCACAGTTATATGAGATTGTTAAGTTGCAGAGTCCTTAAGATCTGTTACCTGTATATATCTAACTGTTTAGTCAGGGCTGCCAAGCTTATTTGCACACTAGTGACAAAAACTGTCTGTTGCCTTGCTACGTTCACACTCATTTAGATGCTTGTTTCCAGTGTGTGATATTTTCAAGCAGTTTTAGTGTTTCTCAGAGTGAAGCGACAAAATGTTTGCCTCTTGGAGTACCATTATGGTCTGTTCCTTAAAGATGGGGTGCATGAACCAGCCAGTCACACACAACATCAGCCAGTCACACACAACATCAGCCAGTCACACACAACATCTCCCACTCCTACTGCGAGTGACAAGTTTGAGCATGAACAGAGTTCCGCTTTCACACAGCAGCAGCCACTCTGCATTCACATGCTGTCACACACTCAAATCTGAACAAGCGAGGATGAGTATGTGTGTGTGTAATTTTTCAGTATGTTTTTTTTGTTCACTTGTGAATTGCATGTGATGTGTTTTGATTATCTATAGATAATAGTGGCTTACATTTGATTCAAATTCAACCACATCTAGCATGCTAGCAACAAGGCTGCTCACTGTTGTGTATACATGTGCAAACAACCTTACCTTAGGTTAGCAGTAAGCCATGTAGGATGTTGTGGTATGATGTGTGAAGCAGCAGTCATCACTAGCGTTACGTTACTAGTGTGCAAGAGGCCTCAAGGAATCTCAGCCTGCAGAAGAGAGAGCTCACTGAAGCAAACTGTGAATCACCTTAGAACCAAGCTGCATACTGATCATGTAAATACTGTGTATAGTTCAAATCTGTGTCCGTGATGTGAGAAAATCATGTACACTTCAATTCAAAGTTGATATTAGCTTAAGGGTATTGGAAGTATGTGGAACTTTTGTTTGCTGTGTACGTGTGTATTAATTCACTTGTTCATTCAGGATTTCTTTTTCTTACTCATTTCTTTTGGTCACCGGAGTTTACATCCAAGATGTCCATGTGGCTTAAGAGTGTGAAAAGTGGAAACGCGGCTTTTTTCTGTTACTTTTGATATTTTGCCTACGACTGTAGTGTGGTGTTCTTGTCTTGTGACAGTTGTTCTCTTATTGTAGATGTAGGAACTGTAGATTGCAGACCATGTGTGTGTGTGACTTTTTTTGTAACAAGGTGTGAAAGGATACATGCCAAGAATGCATGAAGGTATCTGCTGTAAATGAGAGAAAGAAAATGTTTCCTCTTAGTACTGTTCCGTAACTTATTGTCAAACACAATTCTGTTTACACTGTACTATTTTTATAGTCTGTGTATACTTTTTGATAAGTCGTACACTCTGAGGAAGTCAGTGATTATAACTACTAGTACTATGACTGTTAAATGTACTGATTTTTCCTCCCTACTTCGAGTTATTCATGTTGTCGTAGTTTTATAAGCGCATGCATTATTTCCTTTTAGAATTGGTAGTTTCACAGAGAATAGAGCTTTGATTGATGGAATGAATGACCTTTATGCATACAGGTAAGGTTTGAGCTGAAGTTATTTTGGCTGGTTCACTGATCATAGTGTCAAGGATGATGATAGGGAATGTTGTAAACAGGTGATAGGTCGATATCCAAATGAGATTCACCGGGCCTGGGTATATTGTCCACATATTCAGTGCAGATTAATGTTGAGAGATTGAATTATTATCTGTTGTAAAGGTGTGATTGTGTCTGCATTATCTTAAAGAGTCATCGGTCGAAGTGTTTATATAAATGTGCAGAAGTGTGTTATTTTTGTGTGTGTGGGTGTGTCTGTGTGTGTGTATGCACACACGCATGCATGCATGCATGTGTGCGCATGTGTGTATGTATGTGACTTTTGTTGCTCTTTTCTTATGTTTTATTTACTTGCATGTTTAAAACTATATTGTCCTGACCATTCTATTTACAAAAAAGAAAAAAAAGCAAATTAAAGTGCAATCAATTTTTAAATGTCTCCAAAAAATAGTTGGACCAATTCAGTCATTTTGAAATGCAACCTATTTTTTTTCATTAATCTATTGGGTTTTTTGTTTGTCTGAATTTTTTCCTTTCTTTCTTTTTGGTTTGCTGATTTGTTTTAAAACAAACTAATGACATGGTTCTTTTTTTCATTGCTGTATTTTTTAGTTATCTTAACAGTCATGATTTCTTTTGGATGATAAAACTAAAACCGTGACAGTTTCATTTACAACCAGTTTTTGTTTCAGGTGTAAACGACAGTGACTATGTAGAAAAAGAAAAATGACATGGTGAATTTACCACTCAGTTTGGGCCAAGTAGAAAAAAGTCAAATATCCACAAACCATGTTTAATACGAAAATAAATGTTAGTGTCAAACTAATGTTACTGTTTTGTTATCATTTTTCAGCATCGTGTTATCTTTACATGTGTGTGTGTGTGTGTGTACTTGTACTCTTGTCTCTCTGTCTGTCTGTGAAGCTCTGTAATTCAAATGCATATATTTCCCAAAGTCGGAATGCACCTATCTAAATGGTGGGTGAAAACTGTTGTATTCGCAAAACCTCCCCACTGGTGAACGCCAAAGCTCTAGCTGAGGAACACAAAAAGCAAAAACAAAAACAAAACAAAAAACCCATCAATATGTTTATACATAAGGGGGAGAGAGAGATACATCAGCTGAGTATATGAAACATCATGCCACTGATCCTCACTGATCATTGAATTCTATTCTATTCTATTCTATACCACTTTCAGTCCTTGCAAATTTTTCAGCCCGAAATTTCAACCGCTCTCCCCAGGGAGACTGTGGCACCACAACAGCAGCCCCACCCTCATTTTTGTTCTCTTCATTTCCATGTCTGTATTTTGTTTTCCCTATAAGAGTGGCTTTTTTCTACAAACATTTGCCAGAAACAAATTTCTGTTGTTGCATTCATACACAGGACCTCGGTTTATACTATCATCCAAAGGACTTTGGAGTAAGGACTGATGTTAACTCCTAGGAAAAAAACCTCAACTCCAGGGTAAAAATCCCATTTGAACAGATACTTTAGTGGTGGCTTGAACCTGGGCCATCAGATCTCGAGCTCAACGCTCTAACCACTAGGCTAACCCATCCCCCACAGGGTGTATGCTGCATATGTTCATGTCATCCATGCTACTGGCCATTGCTGGCCTACTTATCTGTGAAAGGTTATTGCAGTTTGAACATGTGGGCAAGATGTTTTGATTGCATTGCAATGGGACCTCAGTTTATTGTCTCATCCCAAGGATTGTCATGGAAGTGGACTTGGTATCAATGTTAACTCCAGAGGGGGAAATTGATTCCCTCTAATGGACACCTACCCACAGACTCAAACCCCAGCCCAACATCAGTGTGCTTGTGTTTCAATTCTACGTCGTTCACTCCTTGTGACATGTGATTGATTGTTCTTCTTCTGAAGAGAGAACAGAAATATTTCACATGTGCGTAAAATTGTTTGTCTATGTCACACATGACACTAGTAAAAAATCTAAACTAAACCAATAAAAGGTTAGATTCAGACAAATGTTGACTCTAAAGATGATAATCAAGTCTTTTCCAATCTGGATTATGAAGTACGATTCATTCTGAGATTTTACGAGGTGACAGCCCCGATATGGCCTGTGTGGTCGGCGGGGCTATAAACAACAAGATTGGATTGGAACCTGGGAGCCTTGGATTAGGTGTCTAACATCCTACCGCTCAGCAAATCAGGTCCTGGAGCATTGCTAAGACCCAACACAAAAATGTCAAAAACATAAACATCTTACCACCACAAGCCAACATAAGGAGAAAAATCAAACAAGGACTGGAACTGATGCAAAGGCAACACATCATTGTGTGCCCAACCCTTTTTGGTGTCAAATCGGTACACACACAAAAGGCAATTACAATTATTGAAACCAGCCACTAGGTGCAGTGTTAGCATGATGGGGTCCTGGCTGGAGGGTAGCAGGTTCAAATCCCATAGGTCATAGGGTTCATTTGGACTCCAGCTGACTCGACTTCTTTTGAGAGTGAGTTTGCAATGGACTCATCGAGAAGACAGGTACCATACAATCAAGCATCATCTACTTTATGGATGCGATTCCAAGAGTGTTGCTCAAATTGTTTGACCAACACAAGCATGTTTCTGTTTCTCTTGGGCCTGATTGATACTGGGTTATTTC
>JAUZNI010113227.1:0-2500 GCA_034780235.1 Concholepas concholepas | reverse complement strand
GTTCAAGGTAAAATCCAGCCTTAATCAATTAATTGACATTTCTTGTTCCTTTTTGATTTGATGCATGCAATGCATTTGATTTGATGCATGCAATGCATTTGATTTGATGCATTTAAAGTATGACAAAAGACCACCTGTAACGGGCTTCAACCTTTCACAAATAAACCATCAAGACTGAACTCTCTCTCTCTCTCTCGAACTCTCTCTCTTTCTTCCTCTCTCTCTCTCTCTTTCAGAATGCTGACATGGATTAAGAGATCTTTAAGATATATTCTTCTTCTTAAGCATGTACGTACCAAGAAGGGGACTAGTAGCAAGTTGATGTTTACACATAAGCTCATCAGAGAGACTGGGGGGAAAATTCCATTGCTTGATTCACCAGATGCTAATGAGATTTGAACCGTCAACTTCAAACCCATTAGGATTAGGAGTCAGGACATTACATCCCTTTATCTGCTGACCCCATTTTTCAGTGTGAGATCGATCTTTTGCAGTCATGGAGGAAAAAATTTGAAAAACAGAAAGAAAACAACAAACAACTGTCTTATGACTTCAAACTTTTACACAGCCGCCTACAATCAATCCCCTTCAGGATATTACGCCTCAAGGTTCATGCCAGTCACACTAACGATGAAACAGGTGTCAGAATTTTTCAGAACATATCCGATAATCGAATGTTTTCTATTCAAAAGCAGTTTTGTTCAAAGTAATATCAAACTAAACCCCATTATTTAGCAGCCAATTTTCAGATTCTGATGAGAGTGTACCCATTAAGAACACACACAGCTTTTGAACATAGATTGTCAATAAACAAAGCTATATCAAACACAGGTTACACGGATTGTGATAATGTAAATGTTATACATGATACACAAAAAGTGGGGGTTTGGGGTGTTTTTTTTTATAAAAGATCTCAGTTAAAAGCATTACATATAAGAATGTAGTTATTTTTGGATAATTTCTCATAAAAAAACAACAACAGATTTTTTAAAAAGATCATTCAACAGTTTGATGAAAATGTTACAGACCACATTAAAAGATACATATGACAAGCAGAGCAGTTCTTTCTAAAGACAATTTCCCAAAACAAGTTTCTCAATTTTGACTGTCAGTGGATTCAAAAGACATTTCTGGGAAAATTCAGTTCTGGGAAAATTCAGTTTCCAAATATAGTTCTTATCACAATGCACCAGGGCAAAAACAACAACAACAACAACTCAACAACAAGGGAATCAATCACATCTCCAGCAGCCGTTCCAACAGGCTGATCAGCTTGTGAAGACCGAAGAGGTAGTTGGTGTCCTTGCCTGTAGCGGGAAACACGTGGGCAAAATCGATCATCCGCACCTCAACCTGAGAGGCATCGTCACGAGAGGCGCCCAGCCCTGCCGAGGAAGAAGACGCCTTTCCTTTGCTTTCTGAAGCGCAAGCCTTCCCTTCAGCACCTGAGGATGATGTGACATCTCTACTGTTTGACACACCGGTTTGAACCTCGCCTTTTGACAACCCTTCATCACGATGCTCCCTTTCCCGGGCACATGCATGAATTTCTCTACAGTCCGCTGACTGGATTTGTGTGTCTGGTGCATTTGTCCCTACTATACTTTCTTCAGCACTTTCCTCTACCAGGTGTGTTTTTGACATCTTGCACTGGGAAGCAGAATCAGACAGTGGGCATTCTTCTTCCTCTCTGTGCGCCCTCTTCTGACCTGCGCTACACCTGTTGCTAGTTCTCCCATAACTCAGGGATTCCGATCTTTCCGGGGTGGCATCTACAGGAGAACCAGAGTCACTGGTGCCTACTCCATCCTTGACCAGGCCACTCTTTGAATTTTCAGCCCTCATGTCTGGACAAGGCACTGGCTGAGCGGTGGGAGAGGTGGAAACTTGCTCTTGATGCTGACCACCATTGGTGTGTGACACAGAGGCAGAGGAGACGTGACTTGATTCCCCCCTTGGGTTCAAGGAGGCAGAGGCCTGATCCTGACTGCTGTAGATGATGAGGAGAGAGCTGGAGTAGAAGGCAAAGGTGCGCTGTGCCTGGAACCATCTCTCGATGCGCCGGAGCTTGTCCAGCACGGCTTGCACAATGTCCTTCCGCAGATGGCCCGACTCCATCCCAAAGAACTTCCCCAAACCTGCAACCATGATCTCAAATCAGCCAGGGACAGCAACAACAACAATGAGAAAGGGAAAAGAAAAAGTGTGCTGAAAGAGACAACCACATCTTTGTTAAAAAAACCACATCTGTGGGGATGGGATAGCTCAGTGGTCAGAGCACTTGCTTTCCCCGAGCTAAGGTAAAGCAGAATTGAGCGTGGTTACCAAGTGGATGGGTGACTGTTTGCGCGCCTTGGCTTCAGTACAGTCCCCCAGTTCACTCAGATGTCAATGGGTGCCTGCCCTCTTAAAGGTCAGGGAAAGTAAAGCAGTGAGGGAGAGGAGATGGGCGCCGCCCTCAATATGCTGGCCCCTGAAGAAGCTGAGGTCTCTGACATCT
>JAUZNI010112117.1:0-12765 GCA_034780235.1 Concholepas concholepas | reverse complement strand
AGACAGACAGACAGACAGACAGACAGACAGACAGACAGAGAGAGAGAGACAGACAGACAGACAGACAGACAGACAGAGAGACAAAAAAAGACAGAGACAAAGACAGAGATACAGAGAGATAGGGAGAGAGACAGAGAGAGAGAGACGAAAGAGAGAGAGAGAGAGAGAGAGAGAGAGAGAGACAGAGACAGAGAGAGAGAGAGAGAGAGAGAGAGATAATGACTGACAGACAGACACTGAGACACAGATATAGAGATATAGAGAGACTGACAGAAGGACATGCAGGCAAACAGAGAAAATGAAAGGAGAATATGAAGTGATACAGACAGACAATCATGCAGTCATGGACAAACCGACAAAAGATAAAAACCAATCACCAACACCATCTCTATCCTCCCAACCACTTAACATGACAAAAACACCCAACAACAACAACAACAAAGACACTGACAGCTCACCTCGTTGGTGCTTGAACTTCTTGATGGTTGGGTGCTGTCCGTGGAAAGACGAAGACCTCTTCAGCTCCACGGTCACTTTCCTGGACAGTTCTGCTGGCACCGACTCTGTCCTCAGGACTTTGGGCACCGAGCCCTCAGTCAGACTCTGCTTCCCTGATACAGAGCAGTCTGTGGACGGTACCTGTTTCTGTGGAGATGCTACACAACGTCCTTCTTTGTCACTGCTGTCTGAACTGTGCGTTCTTTTGATCCCGCTATCTGAATTCACTGAAGAAGCTGAGGTTTGGGCCGAAGCCGGATTCGCACTCCTGTTCTCTTCCAGATGTTTCCGTCGTTCTTTGTACTGGGCGATGGTAATGATCTTTTTACCTTCTGGTAAAGGAGACTTGGACATGGTTTCTGCCTCTCTGTGGGATAAGCTGCTCTCTGAACAGTCTTTGGAGTCTTCGGACTCGAAGGTGAGGTCAATGTCACTGTCGCCCAGTGTGATGATTCTCACCGACTCGCTGTCGGTTGTTCCCACAGAACTGGTGTCAGAAATGTCTGTTGGGATGGGGAGATGAGGATGTGGTTTGCTGCCTTCTGTTTTTATCCTCATCGTCATCTCTTCCACGTTCTCTTTTGTGCGTGAGCTAACAACCTCTGTCACATGTTTTGGCGAGTCTTTTAAATCACGAGAAGATGCTTCTTCAGGTTTTTCAGCCTGAGGCAAAGGTTTGACTGTGCACTCTTTTGAATCGTTTGCATTTGAAGTGGAGTGTGAAACAGCAGGAGTATCTTCAAAAACGGGATCTTTTGCTTCAGAAACTAAATATTTGTTTGGTTTGCACATCATATTCAAGTTTTCCGTTGTTTTGTCATTGGTTTCAGATACTGTCACCAAACCATCTTTCAAGTCTTCCAAATCAGCAGCAGTAGGAACACCGTGTGAACGATTATCATTTTCACGTGTCTCAAGAGTTTGTGATTCCGGGGCGGCACAATCACTGACCACTTCCATACAGTTCCAGTCTGGTAAGCCCTCCTCAGAAATGTCTACAGCAGCGTCGCCAGCTGCTGCAACTTCAGGTGACCTGCCCTCAAGTTTCTCTTTTTCCTCGGGGGATAAGTTGGCCATGACTTTTTCACTCTCTTCAGCCGCTGCTATCAACTCCTGTTCCTCGTTTTCAGATAACGATTCTTCATCCTCTGCGGACGTGATCATGTCTCCTGGCACATCGTTTCTTAAAATGTCTTCTTGGTCACAAAGGTTGTCATTCACCTGATGAAGCAGACTGCTTTCTCCACTGGTCTCTGCATGCTGTTCATCTTCACAAGTCACACCAGTAGTGTCTTCGTTCCTACACAGAGGGATATCCGCACTTACCCTATGTGAAGCGTCTCCATCATCACACGAAGGTTTAACATCTCTGACTACATCACTAGTGTCCTTATCTGTACACAAAGGGCTGCCTGTGCGGGTGATACCTACATTGTCCGTGTTACCTTCAGAAGTCAGCCCCAAAGTGTTGTTTTCTTCGCAGGGTGGAAGGTCACAACCACCTCCAGCTGTACAGGTACTCAATGACCGACGCTTTGAGGGCGGCTGACCTTCAGGGGAGGCTACTCGTTTGGCACCACCACTGTTCAGGTCAGTGTCTGAGTCCGGCGGAGGTTTGGGACTGGTGTCAAGAGCGTCCTGTGTCTCCGGCCTGGCTGGAGTCATGCCCCCCACCACAGGGAAAGGAGAGTAGATCAGTTTGCTGTAATCGCAGAAGGGCGTCCCTGGAACAGGGGTGCCTGGCGTGCACAGCCAGGGCCCCACTTTGGGGCTGGCAGAAGGGGCGTCGCGGGTGGTGTTGATGTCGATGCCTTCACAGGAGCAGAAGACAGCTCCGTGGAGCACGCAAGGAGCCGCCCACTGGAGCAGCTGGTCTTCACTGTCTGCCCTATCTCCAGTGTCCGGGCAGTGTCTTGGGGTGCTCCGTGTCACCACCTCCCCCCCATCCACCACACTGCAAGGCTCCAGAAACAAATGCTCACCACTCTCTGCTGCCTCAGTGGTTACCGGCAGCCCACTCTGCTCTGTTTCCTGTATAGATCCTGTATTCACAGGACAGGGGGATGGTGAGGGACTGGCCGACATGTTCTCTTCTTGCTCAGATACTGAAGACTCATCCAACAGAGGGGCCACAGGACTGGGCACAGAGCTCTGATCTCCACTGCTGTCTCTGTCTTTACTTGGGATGGCTCCTGGGTAAGAATCACTCCTTGGTGGCATAACCCTGGCGATAGGCTCAGTGCCGTCACTGTCATTCACAGGCCTTGTCTCGTTTGTCATTTCACACAACAATGGCAGGGAGTTAGACCTCACCACTGCTCTTGGTGCGAAGTGACTGCCATTAGCGATGAAGTTTTGGACACGGTCTTCTAACGAGCCGTTAGATTCAAGAGGTGGTTTTCTTTTGTCGAACGAGTCATCTTCTGAAAGCTTAGTGTCATTTTTGTCTTTGGTCTGGTTTTCTTCGACAACAATCAGTTCAGCACTTCTGGGTGAAAACGTGTGAGTAGAGTTTGTTTCTTCTTTGTCACGAATTTTTCCAAGTCCTTGAACGCCAATGGGAGTGTGGGTTCTTTTTCTGTGCACACTAGTATTGTCTTCACCCTGTGTGTCAGTGTCCACGTCGCTTGCTCCATAAGCAAACGTGGCGTCAGAGGTTGTTCGGTCTTCGCGGATGTCCAAGTCTTCCGTGTTTGGTTTTTCACTGTCACAAACTGAATGACCACTTCCATCCATGCTTTCTTCTGTTTCAGTATTTCTTACAGGGGATACGTTACTTTTGCGTGAGCTGCTGCAATTCTTTTCAGGCAAATCTTCGTTGATGCCGCATGGGTTATTTTTAAACGCCATTTGCTCTGTGACATTACCGTGGATCTCAGTCTTGTTCTTGGTGTCAAATGTTGTTTCACAGTTCTTGGTTGGGACTTTGCTGAGCTTTTCATGAAGTTCTTCAATAAACTGCTTTCTTTTGTGTTCAGTGTCACCAGAGTACAGTGAAGTTTTGACTGATTTGATTTCTTCCAGCTGACTTTGATGATTTTTACGCCCAGGTGACGGCACTTCACAGGTTCCTGCTTCTACGTAGTTCACCACCAAGTCCTGACATGCCCCCGTCACCTTTGACATAAAATCCGACACGTCTTTCAAAGATTTGGTATCATTGATACTGTCACTGACAAGACTATCTGGGAGGAGTTTTACATGTTTATTAGGAGCAAAATCATTTTCATCCTTTGACTGAGTATAGCCAGAATCTATATCTTGGGGACAGTTTTTGGTGCGTTCAGGTTCGTTTTCCATAAACACATCGTCGTCCTCAGGCTCATCAAAATGAAAATCATCCGTGAAATCCTGATAATGGTCATCAGTAGATTCTGTCGTCTTCTTCTCAAGATGAACTCTACTTTCAGAGATCCGTTGCCCTCTAGGGGTGTCAGGCTCTCTGTAACTCACTTTCCGGGACGTTTGGTGGTTGCTGGACAAGGACTCTCTCCTGCTGGCCAGGTAATCGTTGTCAGACACAGACTTGTTACATAATCCAGCAAATATGTCCTCCTCCATGTGAGAGAGGTCGTGGCGGTCAGGAGACATCAGCCTGACGCTAGGAGCACTACGGACAGAGCTGGGGGCCTGTGACCCGGGAGCGCTGAAGCACTCCAGCAACATTCGCTCGTTGTCCATGGGCACGTTGTACATGCTGCCAGGCGTGAAGGGGGAGGCATACACTGGCAGGGGGGGCAGCATGGGGGAGGATTCTTCATGTGAGAGGTTGTCTGGGGAAGCTGAGAGAGGATTCCGGCCGGAATAGTCACTGTCTCTGTCTCTGCCTCTACGCATTCGAGGCTCTGATTCGGAGGAATATCTTCGAAACTTTCTGCTGGAACACCGAGAAGACAGAATGCTGGTGGCGTCTTGTTCACAGCTGCTGTTTTTGTCTTTCCTGGAGGCATCCAGTTCCCAGCTGGCCATGGGCTGACCGTCACAGTAGGGGAGAGTCAGATCACTGGAGCTGGACCCTGAATCATCGTGACCATCCACATCGACAAAAACGTCATCGTCCTCCTTGGCGCTGTCTTTCCTGCTGCACTTGTCGGTTGATGCTCTCCTCTTCTCCTTCCTGTTTGGACACAGGAAGCTTGTGGACTCAGACATGGTGATGCTGGTGTCACACGATGTCTGGTCAGTGTGGGGAGTTTGTGCCTTACTCATGTCAGAGTCCTCAGCTTCTCTACAGTCTTTGCTGACACGAGTTTTCAGCTTGCAGTCAGTGCCAGAGCAGTGCATCATGCCATGGAAATAATGCAGCAGGCGTCCAGCATCCTGCAGGGCCAGCACTGTCATGGCGTCTTCATGACCAGCAAGGCCAGACCCCAGGAGGTGAACAGTCCGTGTCAACAGGTTCAGGTCACGAACGCGTGCACTTTCTACCTGAGAGCGGGGCAGGCCAGGGAAACACTTGGTGAGTAGTTCCTCCAGGACAACGTAGTGTTCCCCTTCTAGTTTGACGCACTGCAGCTCGTGTTCATGAAACGTGGCTAGGAGATCCTCACAGTCGGCTGCTGTTGCTTTGTCATTTTTCCGCTGCCGTCGAAAAGGGGGCAGCACTGTGGGAAGAATCAGGTCAGCTATGCTTTCCCCAAGTCCTCCGACATTGCTGCTGACACTGGAACGTCTGGAAAGGTCAGAGTCACAGGACGACAGCCGTCGCCTTTTCTCACTGACCGGCTCAGGTTCTTCTTCAGCACTTCCATCTGTGCTGTCACTGGGGGACAGGTCAGGGAAAAACACATCGTCAGCAACAGGATCTTCCACACCCTCTGATGTTTCGTGTGTGCAGTTTGGTGTGTCTCCCTGTTCAGTCTCATTGCTGTCCTGTTTCTTGTCATGGTCATCCTCGTGTGTTTTAGTGTCTCTGGCTATCTGTTCCTGCTCTGGGCAGGCATCTTCTGAAGAACACTGCCTGTCCACTGGCACTTTCTTCTTACTGGCCAAGGTGATTGTGCGTCGTCCCCTGACCCCACAACTCTTTCTGTCCTCTTCTGAAAGTTCCTCAGCAGACTTGGAGACAGCATGCTTACTCTTTTGTATGCCCCTGCTGACAGTTGGTTCTGAAAGCACAGGAACAATGCGTCTTTCTTTTAGAGATTCTCTGGAACTGTCTCGAGATCTGCTGGTGTCTGGTCTTGGGTGATTGCTGTTCTTGGACACACATCTCCTCTCCCAGTTGTCACTCACTCTGTCTCTAATGTCTTTTTCTGGGTGTGCTGCGATACTACCCCTCTCTGGTGGCTTTTCATGTGTTGGGATTGTATCTTTCACTGAAAGTCTTTCTGATTTTCTCTGAGGCTGTTTTGAGACAGGGTCAGGACTATCGGTAGTGTAAGGCCTTTTGCAAGCATTCGTGACACAGCTTTCTTTTGGCTTGGAATCTGTACTTGCACAGACTGATTTCTGAGGCTGCTTTTTAGCACTGTCCACACGCTTATTTGTCTGTAGGGATTTCTGCACAGATTTTCCACAATTAGTTTTTAAAGATTTGGTTCCTTTAAACGATTGGTCAGTCATTTGTTCTACAGGTTCATCACCCAGAAGCTCCCTAATGGCTTGTTCAAGAGGTTGTTTAGAAGCTTTCTCTACACTTTCTGAAATTGTTTTCTGGAAAGCATCCACACTTATGTCCAAACCACTTCCCATCGACTGAGATTCCCCAGTTCTGTTACAGGGAAGCTGAGAATTATGCGGCAATCCTTTGCCATCACAATCCGCTACTGGAAAAGACGTTTTGGCACATTGAGCTAATGGGAGGCACGGCTCTTTACTTTTGACAGGCGCACATGGTAGAGGAGTGGGGGGCCCTAGAGCACAGGAAGGCAATGGAGTTTCAGGCTCTTTAAACTCCTTCACTGGGAAAGGCCACGGCGTCTGGGGTTCTTTAAAGTCTTTATAGCAAATGTTCGAGGTGGTTTTTCCCTGACGAACTGGTGAAGCTTCTTTAGCATACGTGGAAAGAGGAGTGGCAGGCATCTTGATAACTTGAGGAGTGGAGCAATGGCGTGCCAAAGGAGTGGCTGGCTCCCTATACTGACAGGGTCTGGGTGTCCCCACCTGAGGCATGGGGGTGTACAGGTGAGGGATGGGTGTTGCGAAACTGTCCAGGTCTCCTCTGGCAGGGGTGCCAGGTACACACACAGAATCCGCCTCAAAGCTGACCCCGGCTGCTTCATTCAGATTCCAGTCCTCCAAAGCTGTGGAGCCCGGGGAAGGCATTGGCATGTCACTGAACAACAGCTTGGTGAGCTGGGCAAGGGGGTCTGGGGATGACCGTGACAGGTCGTTGTCAAAACTGTCACACTTTTGGTCTGAGGTGTTCAGCACGTTAAAGTCTTTAAAAGCCACTTCACTGTTACTGGAGTGCATGGGGAAAGGTTCCTGAGAAAGGTTGTGCTGGCTGTTGCTGCCTTTGTTGACCAGCAGACTGTCCTCCAGTCCACACCCCACCAGCCCCTCCTGCCTGGACATCACCTCTACTTCCTGCAGGACACTGTCAGAAAATGTCCTGCGTTTCCTTCTGCGTGTCGCAGCCAGGGAAAACACGCTGGAAATTTTAAGCCCCAGGTCATTGATGCCCACACTGGAAATCTTCACAGAGTTCTGAAGGAGCACTTTGGAATCAGGGGGAGGTTTGGGTGCTGCCTGAGGGGGGAAGAAAAGATCATCGTCGTCGTCCACCAAGTCTGCGGTAATATCGTTAAACAGACCAGCGTCGTCGTCTCCAAAGGAACCCGAGCGACTGCCAGCAGTGCTGTTCTCCGGTGTGTGCCAGCTGTTCCGTCTGAAGGCATTGCTGGGGGGAGCTGAAGACTGTTGCCGGCCTGGGGGTTCCAACACAAAGACCTGATGCTGCTCCACGCTGGGAATGTCCAGCACAGCCTCCTGGATGTTGAGCATAGCAACTGCAGCATCCAGAGGATTGTCTGGCAGAGGTTGATGACAGGAGTCCATGGTGGGTTGTTGAGGATGTTCCTGCTGGGTGGGGTTCAACACACAAGATTTGTGAAGCAAAGCAGGAGGAGCCTGCAGACTGTGCTGCACTTTGCTGGCGTCTTCGAACAACTGGTCCAAAGTGAAAGCCGGCAATCCAGAAGCATTGGGTGCATGTTGCTGAGAGTAGGGTGTTGTGACTATGGTCTGTTTGGAATGCATCTCGACACTGATCTTGGTTTGGTCAATCACTCCCACTTTGGAGGACTGTTCTGAAGTCTGCAGTTTTGATTGGTTCATTTGCTCATTCAGAGCTTCCACCAGAACCTGTTGAGCACACTCCTGGTCTGTGGGAGCATCTGCAGGTGCAGAGTACTCAGGTGCTGCAGAATACCCACTGTGTGCTGCATACTGGTAATTTGCCTCGTTGGCTTTTTCCAGTTTGTGTGACAAGTATGCATGCGGCTTTGGTGGGTCTTCCATGGAACTATAGTTTGAAAATGGTAGCCTGTTTGTGGACTGGATTTGGTCACTTGCAGTACAAGTCTGAGTTCTGGTTTGTCCTTGTGTGCTGAGGTGAGTGTACTGATGCTCCCCAGCAGACCTGGAATACTGAGGCACAGTCGTCTGAAGACAACCGCTAGGCTGAACACTGCCTTGTGGAGCGGAATGGTGAGTCTGTAGACTGTTGTGATGAGGTGTTTGGTAATCAGGTCTGCTGTTGTTGTGTGGGGTGGGGTAGTTCACCATCTGCTGTTGGTGTTGAGGGTGGAAGGTCTGACGTGGAGCACTGTGCATCAGAGCAGCACTGTGTTTATGCTGGTGCATGCCTGATACCTGAGCACTGGTAGTCAGTCTGGTCATAGCTCCAGGAGCTGACATGTTTGGCTGGTATTGGGGAGTCACTGAAGAAGCCCCAGACCCTGTATAATGGGAAACGTTGGCACCGGCATCTTGTGCAGGCATCACGAAGACTGCTGACTGCTGCTGCTGCTGCTGCCAAGGAGGTTTCTTCTGCACAGCCAGCTTCTGATTTTCACAGTCTATCAGCCAGGGTGGCTTCTTCGCCTGGCCTCCTTGCTTGTCTGCAGGAGCTGGCACTGAAGCTGAGGGGTACGTTCCGTAGTTGGGATTAGCCTGAGGCACTGCCTGACCTCTCTGACACAGGGCTGGCTGGTTTCCGTACTGTGAATGAAAAGTGCCCTGCATGTGGGCTGTGCTGTTCAGTGAAGACACAGGCTGGTGAAGGGGTGGAGCAGACAGTGCCTGACTGCTGTTGTGAGGGAATGGCAGTTGCTGCACGTGCTGTGTCTGCGTGATGGAAGATGGAAGAGGTCTGACAGGAGACGTGGCCTGCCTGTCAGGATGAGGATGCCTCATGGGAGAGGTGCTCTGGTTGCTGTGGGAAGGCAATCGTGTTGGAGGGACAGCCAGACTGCCATCTTTTGCCAATGCCCCAACTGTCAACTGTGCCATCTGTCCAGAACCCTCTCTGCTGGCCGACCCCTGGCGCCAAGGAGGAATGGGCGGCAAGGGCTCTCTGCTCACAACGTGCATGGAATATACTGCTGGGTGTCCCTGCGGTGACTGAAACTGCACCTGGTCACAACTGTTCTGGTTTTGCTGGATAGAATGCTGCTGCTGATGTTGCTGTTGTTGTTGTTGCTGTTGCTGCTGCTGCTGTTGTTGTTGCTGCTGCTGCTGCTGCTGCTGCTGCTGCTGCTGCTGCTGCTGGCGTTGTTGCTGCTGCTGCCATGTTCCGCAGGGAATCTGGCCAGCCTGAGGATGAGACTGTTGGTGATATTGTTGTGGTGGTGGTAGTTGTTGATGCTGAGAGCGATGGTCTTTGGCTCTGTCACTCTGCTGGAACTGCTGCTGGGGCAGTGGTATATCAGGGCACTTAGCCTGCTGCTTCTGCTGCTGCTGCTGCTGCTGCTGCTGCTGCTGCGACAAGGGCTCGTGGTGAGGCTGACACTCCCTTCCTCCCATGTGCTGAGCACTCTCTGAAGGCTTGAACTGATGGGACAGCTGCTCCTCTTGCTGTTTCTGAACGTGCTCATAGCGCTGCTTGATGTAGTCTGGCAGCTGTCTCTGACCAGAGCCAGCATAGTCTTCATCGTCAGACTGCTGCTGATTCTGGTCTTGGGAATACTGCTTCTGTTGGTGCTGGAAGTGCTGCCCCCGTGCTGCTTCTTTCTGCAGCAGACCTTGCTGGTCACGCCCAAAACTGTCTTGCTCGTGGTTGATGTATTTCTGTTCCAGCAGCGCGTGCTCTCGTTCCACCCATTCGATCTCCTTCATCTGATCTCGCCGCAGCTTGTCCAGCTGTTTGGCTTGCTCTCTCTGCAGCCGTTCTTCTTCCTGGAGGAAGCGCTCCCGCTGAAGCTGAGCTTGGTGCTTGGTCAGGTTCCGTGTCTGTCTTTGGAGCTGTGTCACGTGCTCCCCTTGCATCTGCTCCGTTTGCTGAGCATGCTCCAGCTGCAGTCGCTCCACCTGCCTGCTATGCTCGCGCTGCATTTTCTCCCAGGTAAACTTGATGAAGTCGCGACACATCTGCTCCTCTTGTTTCCTCTGCTGCTCCTTCTGACTCTGCTGCCTCTTGTCTTCCGTGGATGTTTTCGCCGAGTCTTTCTTGCTGTGTTTCCGTGGGAAATGCTGCTGGGCAGGCTCCTCCTGAAGCTGACTCTCCTGCAGACCGTGCTGCTCCTGTTGCTGCAGGTGCTTCACGAATTGCTGCTGGAACGCCATGGGTTCAATCAGAGGTGGGGGGTCTCCTCGCTCCGGGCTGTCATCTTCCTCATTCTTTCCACGTCGACTTTGGTTCATCAACTTTTTGCTGCAGGAAGAAGCCTGAGGAATGGCTGCAGGCGAAGTGTGCACCTCAGACTCCGCGTTTTGAGCCAGACGAAGAGACCTACGACAGGATTCAGGTTGTTGCCCTGCAATCTGCTGGTGCCTGGATGAAGCTCGTTTAGAAGAAAAGGACGGGGGCGACGAGGGTCTAGAAGAGTAGAGGAGGGGTGGAGGAGATGGGGATGGTGACCCAGACGTGGAGGGTCTCCGGGACCGAGCAGAATGGTGGTCAGAGGGTAGCCCCTGCTGCTTGGTGGACCTGAAGTTAGCGAACTCTTCTTCGCTGTGTGAAGACCTGATGCCACCACATGCAGAGGACATAGTGTTGGAAGTGTCTGCAGGGTAGCCATTGACGTAGTAAGGCGATGGTGGAAGGTAGGAGGCGTTCTGAGCGTTCTGGAGAGGAATCTGCATGTCAGGTTGTTGATTTCGTACATTTTGCTTTTTACGACTCGGTGGTTTCTCTCTGTCCCCCAATCCATTGAAACTCCTATCCTGAGAACCGCTTCTTCCATGGTTTCCCAGGTCTGACGTTTTCTTCAGGGGCATCTCCACACATGCCCTGATGTCTGAGGGCTGATCAGACCCTGGTACAAGTCGTGAGTCTGGATGGCCCGAATAAGGAAACATACGGTGAGAAGGAATGCTGTCACTGCCAGCCCCTGTCGAGTAAGACGCGTTGTGCACGTTTCCTGACTTGTTGGATTTTCCCGCCTTTCCAGAGCAGCTGGTCTTGGCATGAAGGTGATTGTCAGAGGAATAGCTCGAGGGGCTGAAGGCGTTCTCTCTGAGAACAGGCTCGCTGAAAGTATCCACACACTGCCCCCGGGGCGAGGACGAGAAGGAACTCAGGTTGGGAGCGTAGCGGTCTCCGCTGTAGTCGCGGTGTTTGGAGAGCCCGGAGTCTCTGTCTGCTGAAGGATTCCTGGAGTCCCCCATGTAGGCCTGCACTCCCTGGGAGTGGTAGCCTCCTGAGGGACTGGGGCTGCATTGAGGACTGCTGTCCGTGTATAGAGACCCCGCGCTCTGGTTCGACTCCGTGCTGCTGGACCTGTGCGGGGCCTCCTGTCGCTGCATGCAGTAGGGTGAGTCTCTTCCCCGCCGTGCTGCCGCTGCTGCTGCCGCCGCTGCTGCTGCTGCTGCTGCTGCTGCTGCTGCTGCTGAAAGCTGCTCTCTATCATGTCTGGCGTATCGCTGATCCCGGTCCATCCGCGGACCGCTGAAAGACACCTCTCTGTCCACTCTGCGGCTGGAGTACGGCTGCTCCTTGTCATGCTTCTGCTCGAAGTAGCTGGTATCTTTCTTCTGTTTTGGGTACACAACAGACTCCGTGTTTTGGAACTGACTGCGGTGAGACAAGTCTTTGTGAGGTTTGTCCCCGTTCTGTTTTTGACTCGCGTAAGGGGAATCTTTGTCGTGCCGTTGCCCGGCGCCACTGTTCCTTTTCTCCTTCAGCCCGCCGTACGTGGGCTCGAACTCTTCCTGAAAGGGGAAGTCTCTGTTCTGCCTGTGGGCTTTGCGCGCGGAGGGTCGGACCTGGTGGTCAGGGAGGTAGCGAGGCTCCCCGACAGAGTGGTCCACGCCCCCCTGCCTGCCATAGCTGCCCTCCCCGGTCTGTTTACTGCTGGACAGGTGGCGGGAGGCGGACTCCTGGCTGTGTCTGCTGCCCGCGGCCCCGCCACCCATCTGCAGGGTCTGCAGCGAGGTCTGCATGCCGGAGCTGATCCTGCTCGGGGACTGGTCGTCATGGCGACTGCACTTGCTGTGGGAGGACCCCCGAGGCATGCCGAGCTCTGCAGAAGGCAGGTGGGACAGCGGGTGAGGCAGGCCGGGCGGCTGCAGCCCTGGAGGCAAGTTGTAGGGGTAGGTGGTACCCGGAGGTGCCCCCGGGTGGATGCTGTGGGGGAGGCTGCTCAGGTGTTGACCACCCTCACCCCTGGTCTTGGTCCTGAAAGTCAAAGTCAAAGTCATTTCTCTTCTTTTTGTTCTTTTTCGTCGAACGCTCAGGCAGCAGCTACTGTTGTCTGTTGTATGAGTGAAAATGCGTTGCGCTGCCATTAAGCGCCTGACATGTCAGGCCCAGCGCAACCGACTTCGGCGTGGGAGAGAAAGGTTATCTTTTAAATCTTTCTTGGAAAAATAAGGCAGGAGAATGGACCAAGAAGGCAGAAAACAGACAAGAAGGAGGCATCAGGAAGAAAAGGAACAAGGCAGAAACAAAGAGAGGGATAGAAAAGAGGGAATTCGTAGCACAGAATTTTCAGAAGGTGGGGGATATTATTTATACTGACAGACCCCCGGCGTCGCCACGGGTGACTTTTCTTTATTTCTAGAAGAAATAGAGGAGGGGTGATGTTATAAAGAGTGTGCAAAATTGTATTCTTCTTGCATACGCACACGGGACCTCTGTTTATAGTCTCATCCGAAGGACTT
>JAUZNI010111006.1:0-12790 GCA_034780235.1 Concholepas concholepas | reverse complement strand
TGGTTGTGTTGTGTGGATCAGGCTTCCATACAGCAGCCTGTGGTGTGTGGTGTGTTAGGTGGTTGTGTTGTGTGGATGAGGCTTCCATACATCAGCCTGTGGGGTGTGGTGTGTTAGGTGGTTGTGTTGTGTGGATCAGGCTTCCATACAGCAGCCTGTGGTGTGTGGTGTGTTAGGTGGTTGTGTTGTGTGGATCAGGCTTCCATACAGCAGTCTGTGGGGTCTGGGGGTGTGGTGTGTTGGGTGGTTTGGTTGATGGTCTCT
This sequence comes from Concholepas concholepas, assembly GCA_034780235.1. Taxonomy (NCBI): domain Eukaryota; kingdom Metazoa; phylum Mollusca; class Gastropoda; order Neogastropoda; family Muricidae; genus Concholepas; species Concholepas concholepas. Next base: position 12,526 of record JAUZNI010111006.1, on the reverse strand, counting down.
TTTTTCCCCTGAAGAAGGCTTTTGTGATGGGGACAAGACAAATGTGAGGGTCACTGTACTGATGACTCCAATTTGGAGTGTGTGTGTGTGTTTGTTTGTTGTGTGTGTGTATGTGTGTGTGTTGTGTGTGTGTGTGTTATGTGTGATTTGTTTTTTTTTCATTTGCTCAGCATAGTTGGATATGATTGTCAGAATTTTGACAAGTAAAAAAAAAACAAACCCCATACATGTCAACCATTTGTATCAAAATAAATAAATATTCAGCTCAAAGGTGTGGAGTGATAAATGTATTTTTTCTTGGGGGGGGGGAGGTGGAAGGGGGGAGAGACATGATATGCTATAACATGTTTAATTTGTTCAAAAGCCCCCTTAAAAAAATGACCATTTATATTCTATCTGTAATACCTCTATTATAACCTTATCACAATTGTCTGTATTCGCAATGGACTTAAACCAGTCAGTTGAAATTCTCTGTGTTAATGTTGAATGCAAAAGAAATCACTTTTGAAATAGGATTTGTATTTGCCCAGTGAACCAGCTGTGGTGAGGTTTGCAAATGTTATGTGTGGAAGCACAGACTTCAACACAAAGACAAGATAAAGATTTAGATAAGATGAAAAACAGAAATGTTTCTATCTATTATGATCTATCTATCTGCTGCTTGTGTGTCAGTCAACACATGGTTTCAATGGATTGCCACAGACGCCAGCCACAGGGGGCACAACCTATGTCTACCATGCAGAGGGTGGTGAAGGGGAGGCAACCAGTGCACAATTCCTTCAGGGCAGTGCTGTCTCCCTTCAAAGCATGTTCAGTGAAACAGTAAGTCATTGTTTGAGTTTCTTTAGGCAATTTATTTTTGCGACATATCTTTCAAGGTTGAGTGTTTTGTTTTTTTAGTGGGTGGGTGTTTATGTAAAAGACAGTGTTTGCGAGAGATGGAGTGTGTGAATGTGTATTCGACATGGTACATTGAATAAGTAATGCATTTGGTTTTTTCATATCTCTCTCTCTCTCTCTCTCTCTCTCTCTCTCTCTCTCTCTCTCTCTCTCTCTGTCTGGTCTGTGTTTGTGTCTGTGTGTGTTTAACTCTGTTATGAAATTGTCTTGGAAAGCTAAACAAGTATTAATCCTAGTTTATTGATTTTTTTTCTTCTGGCTTATGACTTTGACCAGACAGTGTACCTGTCAGCATTTTGCTCTGTAATTCCCCTTCATGACATGATTAGTGGTTTGTTTGGGTTTTTTGTTTGTTTGTTGTTGTTTTTGTTTTGTTTTTTACTTGACTTTGACTTGACTTTTTTTTTTTTCTCATCCTTTTTCCTCAATGTTTTACTTTTCTTTTGTCTTCTCAAATGCTGCCTTAAGAGTAACAGCATGTTTTACATTTTCATTCTTTTACAATAGTGCAGATTTTGATGTGGATTTTGTTTTTGTTTTTTTGGGGGGTGGGGGGTTATATCAGAATTAAAACATTTGTCTCAATTTGATGTTTGCTTTGGGTGAGAAACAAAATAAAGATGGACAAACAAAAGATGTGTCTGAATAACAGGAAAAACAGTAAGGAACTAAAAGAAGCTGCCTATCAGGTTATTTCTAAGGAACTACAGGAGGCTGTATTGGAGGGTTCTCAACTTTGTCTGTCTGTTCCCAGATGTTTGAAGATGCTCCAGGCTTCCCCCAAATGAGCACCCCTCCCCCTTGGCTGCGTGAACGCCTGGAGCTGCCCCTGGATGACGAGATCAGCCTGTCCAGCTCTGCCAGTGGTTCCCCCTCCTCCCCCAGCCAGCCCACCCACCTGGGCTCAGGGACCAGCAGCAAGTCTGGCCCCAGTCCTTCAGCTTCATCAACGGCCATACCAGTCCCAGGGCTGACCACCAAGATTGAGACAGAGTTTCCCGCCACCAACGCCAGCCCCAAAATGAAGCACATCAGCGTGTCGGAGAGAGGGACTCGGTCACTGGAGCGAAGAGGGGAGTGGTCACAGAAGACGGCGGGCTTCCATCCCTTGATCTGCAGCGTGGGGCCATCCCGGGGCAGCACAGGGTCTGTGCGGAAAGGCAAGGTGCGCAGCAGCTCGGAGATGCTGGCCATGAATCAGCTGTCAGAACAAGCCTGGCAGAAACTGGAGGCTCAGGTCAGGGGCCACAAGAAGGTCATGCAGCAGACGCTGAGCTCTGTCAAACAGTCTACATCAGCAGAGGTCATTGTCAGTGCTGCAGCCACACAGAACTCCTCCACTGCCTCCCAAAAACCATCCTGCAGCCCCTCCAGTGAGGCTAAGGTGGGTGCTGGAAAGGGAGCAGGGCAGTCGGAGAGAGAGATGGTGAAGAGCAGCCCTCGCAAAGCAGGCATGAACGGCAAGTCAGCACAGGTGTCTCCTCTCTTCACAAAGGTGAAGCTGAGGAGAAAAGGCTCCAGCAACAGTCGTGACTCCTCGCGTTCTCCACATCGCTCCGCCGTGCGGAATTCCATGCCCCCCTCCATGCCTCACCACAGCCAGTATTACTATGACTACAGTGACGAGGACAGCGACTCTCGCCCCGTATCACGCGTCTATTCATGTGCCTCCACAGTCTCCCTAAATGAACTGCTGGACACCAGCGGTGAGGGGGACTTTGCTCTGGATGAGGATTTCTTTTCGGATTGGTCTTCCATGTGTCTGTCTCCTCAGCACCGCTTGCCTATCCTTCCCACCAACACCCACCTTCATCCCTCTTCTCTGGACCACTCCAAGGCTGCAGGGCAAGGACAAGGACAGGGCAGTTCTCCAAGGTATGTCCAAGGCAGCGGTCATCCTTACCTTAAGCAGCTGTCTCAGAACTTCAGGGAAAACAAGGAGAGAGGTGGGAACGGTGCCAAGACAGAGAGGGAAGATTCGGGCTGTGAGGTGGAAGCTAGTCATTCAGACAGAAGTGAGTCCTGGCAGTGCAATAATGGGAAAGGGGGTGGTGGTCAGAGCTGTGACAGTCACAGAGGGGAGACACAGCAAGTCAGTGCAGTAGAGACAGAGAAGGGGACTCAGGCCACCCTGGATGTGGCAGTAGTGTCAGATTCAAGTGGTGCCAGATCCTCACTGACTGCAGGGCAGAGATCAGACCATGGCCATTGTCAAGACCCCTGTGTTCAACAAGCATCCGATTCTGCTGCTGTGGTGTGTACTGTGTCCCTGCCCTCTAAAGCAGTCACCAAAGTCCCTCTGCCTGCTCCTCAGGCAGCTGTGCTCATTCAACAGCCAGCCTGGAGCCGGTCTGACTCTGAACAATCCCCTACCTCTGAGTCCAGTTGTGCAGGGTCACCAGAAAAGCCCCCATCTAGTGCAGCATTAGGACTGACCTCTGTGGCTCGATCTTCCACAAACACTGACAGAGATCAGCAGATACCCAGCAATAACAGTCTCAGAACATCTGGTGCAGATGCCCCCTTCATTGCCAGTTCAAGTCCCTCAGGCAATAGAAGCGAAGCCTTAGGGTCCACATCCAAACTCAGATCAAAACCTCTGACAGCAGAAGAAAAGTCCCGGGCATGTCGACCTGACCAGCTGATCCTGGCCCCAGCGGACAAGATTGTGCATGGGTTCACCTCCTCCAGCTCCTGCAGTAGCGAGGACAAGTCTCCCTTCCCACAGACCACGTCACCAGACAGCCACCACCGGCCGTGCTCCAGAACAGCAGACAAGGTCTGTCCCCTGGAGGAATCCCCAGCAAGCAGCAAACCAAAGAGAAGTCCACCAGCAGTGCCTCACAAACCTTCCCAACCTCACCCTGGTGCCAACCAGTTCAATTCCCTGGGTCCTGTGGAATTGTCCACCAAAAGCAGCAGTAGTGTTAGCAATACTGACAACAGTATAGGGGTCACTAGTATCAGTGGCGTTGGTGCTGATGGTGGTGTCAGCAGCAAGAAGGGGGCCAGTGTCAGCGAATCTTTCCCACCAGAAACCACCCTGACCGTGGGCTTCATGAGCGTGGAAGCCCAACAGCTGGATCAGGTGGCACGCAATCCAGACACGGTACGTGACTTTGTCAACTCGCTGGTGCGTGACATGAAAGAAAGAGTGGCACGGCAGAGTGATTGGCCCATCACCACGTCTACCTCCAGCACCACCACAGGGCCTCTGGCTTACTGCAAGTCCCTGGACTCCAGCTTTGAAAGCCTGCGAGCGGAGAGATCAGGGAGTAAGGATGACGGCTACTCCACCATGTCCAGTGACATCCACCCTGTGGCTATGGATAAATATTCCTATGTGGACATTGTGGTTGCCAAGCCTACGACAGAGGTGACCAGTTCTGTGCGGAAAACCCCTGACCTAACACAGGAGCTCAGCCTGGTGGGGTCCCCGAAAAAAAGGAACAAGTCCATAGAGGCCAGCGAGACTGACTCTGCCATGGAGACATCGGCCCACAGCATGGACACACGCAATTCCAGCCACAGCCTGTCCTCCCAGGTAAGTTATCACTTGCCTTACTTTCAGCATCTGGCCTCTCATTTCTTATGGCTTGCTGTTGGGAGATTGTAAACTCTTAGCTACTTTCTCGCTTCTGCTTCTTTTTTTTTCTTTTTTTTTTTTTTACTTTGTCTTACTTGATACAAAGTTGGCCTGTGCAACTTACCATGTCAGAATAAAATTTGTTTATATGTTTGTCCTTTTCTGTTATACATATATGCTTAGATTAAAAAAACCACAACAACCTAACAACAACAATGTTTTCATTCAGAATAGAAAAAAAAGTTAATGTCTTGGTTTCGGATTAGGTAGTGTCATTAGATTATCTCTTTTAGTGGTATGAAATTGTTTGGGTTTTTTCTATCTTTTAGAAATTTTGCTAATATTGAGGACGTAACTGAATACCCAATGCATTGATATTCGTTAAGTTTCTGCAGTTTACATTGAACGAAACTTTGCAAAAAGAAATCGAGGAGCAAAATTATAACTTCCGCACCAACCCTGTTGTTTTTTTGTCAGGTGTCCTCGTCATCAGGGGAGAACATTTTAAGCCCAGTGGCCAAAGTGACGAAGATGGCACGGTTCTTTGAGGAGGACTCCTGCAAGAGTTCAGGCAGCAGCACCTCAACCACCACTCACCCCCTGTCTGTTGGCACCCCCAGCCCCCTGTCTCCCACAGGGGATTGCAGTCTGGTGTCAGGGGGAAGCTCTACCTGCCTCAGTCCCCAGTCCTCTGTCACCTCACCAGAATCTGAAGGCTCCTTCCAGCAGATGTATGCATCGGTGGTGTCTAAACTGTCCCCTATGCCTGCCAAATCTGCTTTGTCAGACTCGGGACAGTCACCTCTTCATGAGGACACAGGCACATCCGTCTCCTCTCCTGTTGTGTCTCCCACAACTGGTGCTGATAGTCCCCCTGCCTCATCTTCCATCTCGGGGTCTGTGGGGCAGAGGATCCATGACATGGTGCACAACTTCCAGGCAGGACTGAAGGACAAGGTAGTGTCTCCTGCTGACCAGGCATCAGAGGGTCAAGCTGCCAGTACCACGCCAGTGCTGGCTGTGGCCCCCCAGTCCTCAGAGAAAACCTCAGCCCCAAGTCTTCCTCACAGACCCACAGATTTCAGGCTTTCCCCGGAAAGAAGGATGGTGAGATCCCCAGTGTGTGACTTTAAAAAATATGAGATTAACGATCCCTCCAAACGCAATATGGCCCATGGCCCGCACACTGATACAGCAGCCAGGAGAGAGAACATCATGTCCTGGCCCCCCAGGAAGATCACCCCTCCCCTGACCCCCTCCCCTGTCTCCCCGGTGTCCTATCCTTCCAGTCCAGGCTGGGACACCACCCCGTCCTCTCTGCTTGTGATAGAAGACAAACTTCTGGATGACATCCCTGAAGAAAGCGGCGATGAAGGGGACGGACTGTTCTCGTGCTCTCCCCAGGAACGGCAGCAGCATGCACACCAGCAGCCAGGTCTTGGAGAGGGAAGCAGGTCTGCCAGCAGTTCTGGAGGCTCCTCTCCTCGCTTGGCACATCGCACCTTGAAAAAGTGCAAGTCAGAGAGCTGTCTGTGGGAAAAACCCCGCACCATGTCGCTGTATGATGAGATGATGACGGGGAGCTGGGACAGTGGCAAGATGCTGGAAAGATCAGCCTCTGTGTCAGAGGTAGGTGTGTGTGCGCATGCATGCGTGTGCGTGCACATATGCATGCATGAGAGAATATTTTATAATCAAACAGTTTTGAATCATTCTCACGTTTAGTTTAGATTCTACACTGATTTGCAGACCTGCTCGGGTTCCCTTTGGTGTATGCATGCCTTGACAAAAAAGTCAAGTACATACTGTGAAAAGGTTCAGGTGTTCCCATAACCTGTGCAGTTGTTAGGTAGCAAGGTATCAGAGACCTCAGTTTTTCTAAGGGCCAGCATCTTGAGGGCGAAGTCCTTCTCCTCTCCCTCGCTACTTTACCTTTTCTGTCCCTGAAGAGGGCAAGTACTCATTTACAGCTGATGGACTGTACTGACACCAAAGCGCATGAACCATCATCCATCCGTGAGGCAACCACACTCAACGCTGCTTAACCTTCGCTCGGGGAAAGCAAGTGCTGTGACCACTGAGCTATTCTGTCCCCATACTGTGCAGATCCCTATTTAAGATCATTTCAGCATGTGGGGGCTGCAGAAACATGACAATACCCAGCTTGCAGTAAATATTTCACATGTGCGTTGGGTTCTGCTGTTGGTCATCTATCTCCTAAGTGAAATTTTTTGCACTCATATTTTGTCCCATACATGAAGTGCTTTACATGTGATAACATTAACAGCTTCTTGAGAACACTGGAACTGAATTTTCTAAAGAACTTGGTTTTTGAGTCAGTCTCGTTAGGTCATGATGAATAGAAGGGATGATTTTTTGTATGTATATTTTTTTAAACAGGTGGATTTTCGACCCACACAGAAGTGTTTGGAGGAGCAGGATTATTTTCATCGCAGTTTTCTTCACCTTTCTTTCGATGACCGTGAACTTCAGGAGAAAGTGGCAACACTGCTTCAAATTTCAGTAAGTTGGACATGTAAATGTTTGCTCTGTATTGACAACATGGGAAGTTAGTACATTTATATGGACCAAGGTTAGTGTTGTGTGGGTTTAAATTGTTCTTTTTTTTTTTATATCATTGTGATCATTAACCTTGAACTGGTTACTGGTGTGTGCGGTGTTGTGTGTGATGTTTACCATCATTTCTTTCTTGTTAGTTAGGAAATGTTCATTTGTATTTTGTTTAGATTGTGTAAATGATACTACAAAGGGCAAATGCTTACAGAACATTTGGTTTTTGTTCCATATTCTTATATCATGTCAAGTGGATTCAAAACAGAGCCATTGTTTGATTGTCAGATAACTCAGATAAAAGAACAAGCATCTCTCATCTATAACTCTCAGGGGAAAAAAAGCGAATGAAACATTTCCATATTTGGTTCACTTTGTGTGTGCCCGTGTCCGTGTAAGTGTGTGCATATGTAATTTTGCATTAATGAAACTGTATGCTTTGTGTATGTAGATGTATGCTTTTAAAAGCTATTGTATTTACATGTATGCATGGGTGTTGTAGTTCAGTCGCTTAAAAAAAACAACAACATTTGTGTATAACTGGTGTAGTATAGACTGCTTTATTTTGAGCCAAGTTTTCAAGTGATTGCATGCTGGTCTGTTTCATTGTATTTTAGCAGTGTTTTTGCATCATAGTATAGCAAGCTGTTTGATGAAGTGTATATATATATGTATGTATATAAAACTACCAATACTGAATTAGAGCATTTTGTGTATACTGTATGACAGTATGTTTGCATTAACAGTTTGGTCACTGTTTTTGTTCATGAGCACTGTTGTGTATACACTTAACTCTGAACTGTGAGCACTTCAGTTTCTCTCTTAACCCTTCTCAAACCTGAAAAAAGCACACCATAAAACCCCAAAACAGTAGTAAGAACTGCAGCTACCCTATGGTGGGCAAAAACAGTTGCACATGCAAATATTTCACCATTGGTGAACCTTAAAGTTCTAGTTTAGGGGTGAAAACAAAGAAGAAAAAAAGTAGTCAGAACATCAGTAACAGAATCCCAAGAAGGGACAAGATTTTTAAAAGAAGATTTTTTTTTGATTTTTTTTTTAGCAAGATATTGATAATTAGACCAGACAACTCTTCTTAGTTGTGATGGAACTTTTTCTTCAACTAAACTTGCATTTTTTGTTTCCTGCTATTAGAGATTATTCAGTTGAAACAATAACAAAGACACCCCCTCCCCCAAAACTAAAACCAAAAAAAATTGATTAAAGTCTTTGTAGCACTCATGATGGCACTTTGAATTGGCAGAGAGCTAAACTTGCCTGTATCTGACTTCAGATGATCCTTTTTCTCATTAGCCAATCAGCATTCATGTTACAGCAGTGTCTGTAAAGAGCCACCATTGGACCATTCTCTGTCATCCTCTACACAATGGTCATGTACCATGTGAAAGACAACTTTAGGGGGACACACCATTGGGTGGAGAAGAATGAAAATGAACAGGCAGACAGACCAGAAGTTGAATCAAAAATGCACAAGAAAGTACCTATATGTTGTAGGATAGTTTTCCAGTAGCGCCTCACAAGTACATTGCACAGAGTGCTGAAGCAGTTGTACCATTTTACTTTGAAGGGTCATCAGAATTCAGAAAGGCAGCATGGTAAAGCAGAGCATGTTGCACATGCTTTTATCAACAACATATTCTTTTCAGACATCAAGGATTCACACTAAAATACTGAGTAAACTAAAGACAGAATCCTATTCCCCCAACGTCAGTTATCTGCATACCCAGTTTTTATTGGGGAAACCCTTTTTTTTTTCTCCAGTTTTTAGACTTTTGCAGTATGAAAAGAAAATGAGACAAAACAGAAATATTGAAAACTGAAAGGAAACTATCTCTGGCATAGTCTTTTAGGTGTTTGTAACTCATGCATGACAAATGAGAGATTTTTTTTACTTCAGAAGACAGGCAGTGAGTGTAGTGGCTGTGTTGTGTTTTGGGTAGAGGTGGACAGAGGGGTGTGACAGTGAGGCAGAGGTGGAGAGGCAGCTGACTGATCTATGGAACATTCTCATGGCTCAGAGGCCTTCTAACTTTCCTCCTCCCAGGACATCAACAGATTCTACTGAGGCCTGGAAAAAGGTAGCACATTTTGTGTTTTATGAAGACTGCCCCGTAGTCTTGATTGAGACTGTAGGTGATATGTAGTCATTGAGTCTTTGCTGAGGTGCCCACTCGAGATTCTTCCCCTTGTTCTGACTCCTCTCCCCTGAATGTCCCTCAGATGAGACTATGAACTGTGATCCTGTGTGTGGATGCATGCAAAACACACGTAACGACCCATCCACTTGTTTTGTAAATCAGAAGTCTGACTATGATCATTGGGATGGGTGACACCAACATACCCAGCATGCACCCTGCTACCTGAAGAGGGATGGGCTCCACCAGATTCAATGTGCTCACATCACACTGCCTTTTCAGGAAGTCCAGGGCAGTGCCCCATTGAGAAGTCAAGGCAAGGGAAGGATTGTTATGTCGGGCATCAAAGAAAATGGGGCAGTCATTTGACATTGAACTTTCCATGGTGAAATAGGTCATAGACATTTCATAAAGAGAGAGAAGCTAAAGCAGATACAGACAGGCTTTGAAATAGATAAAGAAAAGCTTTGTAATTGATACAGAAAAAACACTTTGAAATAGATATTGAAAGGCTTTGAAAAAGATGACAAAAAAGTTTTGAAATAGATATAGAAAGGTTTTTAAATTGATATAGAATGGCTTTAAATTTTGTATAGATATGCTTTAAAATATATAAAGGTATGCTTTGAAATAGTTATAGAAAAGTTTTGAAATAGATGTAGAAAGGTTTTTAAATTGACATAGGCTTTGAAATAGATATAGACTGGCTTTTAAAGAGATATTGAAAAGTTTTGAAATGTGGATAGGCTTTGAAATTTCTACCTCATAGAAAAGTTTTTTGTTATGGTAGTGGGTGTGAGCAGTGGGGTAGGTGTGGCAAACTTTGATTTTCTAAAAAGTATACAGCACTGGCTTACTTTTACTTCTGTAGAGTGTTCATGTAATCACTGCACATTCTTATTTTGCACAGAAAGTATGTAAGTAGAGAAAAACCTGCTGGACTTATCATTTATTTATTATCCAAATATTAGGCAGGGGGCTCAAAGCTAGTAGATGCACATTGGGCAGTTTTTGTCACTGTGGATGGTTTGATGTTCACAATGATAGGATTTCCTTTTTTATATAGTTGTTGTCAGTGTGTTTGTATTTTGATTTTGATTGTTTCCTGTTGGTACCAGTGCTTGGATGTACTTAAACAGTTAAAGGCATATAATTTGCTTAGCCTTTTAAAAAAAAAAGTTATTTATGTCCTTTTTATTATGTATCTTGAACGTGTTGTCAAGATTGTGTGTGTGTGTGTGTGTGTGTGTGTGTGTGTGTGTGTGTGGTGTGTGTGTGTGGTGTGTGTGTGTGTGTGAGAGAGACAGAATATTTATGTGGAAAAAGGCTTCAAAGAAGTTACTGTATGACTTGATGGTAATTAAAACGTACATGGCCAGGAAAGATAGGTATCTATGACCATCACATATGTTATGACATCAGTGACTAAGCTAAGACATGTCAGATGTTATGGTTTATGATGAGACAGTGCAAATAGATAGGATAGTGCATGATCTATGTTGTTGGTTCTTGATATTGTCTGTTTTCATTATCTTAACATTTGTATGTTGTGATTCTTTGGTGTGTATTCAGTTCCCAATGGTCTATGTGGAATGTGCTTGCTATTCTCCTCGCATCATGTTGACTGTTTTTGTAGGAGTAGCAGAAATAGTAGCTTTTGGAGTGACAATGTCTGTTGCTTAGGTCTGTGAACATTTGCTGAGATTTCAAACCACACGCCACATGAGGGGCTTGAAAAGAAAGTGGTCAGTACATACATACATGTGTTGGGTCACCATGAAGAAGTGAACACACTTTACGCTGATAATATTTGGTCATATGAAGTGGGTTTCATTATTTGGTTGGTTGGGTTTTTTTTTTTAGAATTATACTGTTGGTCACTGATGATGTACAGTAGGGTTAGAAATAGTTGAAGGTGATTGCTTGGTAGTTTAAGATATGTTAAATTTTGTACTGTCTTTCCAGAAGGGTGTACCTTCATCCAAAGCCACCCTCCCTGTGACCTCCAATGTGACAAGGCCTGGAGGTAAAGAAGTGACTGGCATAGACCTGTCCATGTCTGATTTGGAGGGGGGACAGGCAGTTCACCAAAGCAAAACTACTGAAGAAAAGGATGAAGACTCCAGTGACGATGGCCACCAGTCTCCCTCAGTGGCACAGAAGTTGTTCCACAGCGAGTTCTACAGCCTGTGTCCTGTGGTGTCCAACCGCAGCCTGGCCTCCAGCATGGGCAGCGTGTGCCAGCGCAGTCGGGAACACCTGGATGACCATGCTGCAGGCAGCACCTCTGATACAGACTCCTTCCAGGCCCGCCTCCCCCACCCCTCCTTCATCACCGAGGGCATCCATGCACGCGAGTTTGATGAAATTTCCAATCAGATTGCCAACCTGTCACGCACCGTGGACAAACTGAACCGCAGCCTGAACAGCCTGAACAGCGGGGGATCCAAGCAGGATCTTCGGGACAGCGACGACACGGAGGAGGGACAGGAGAAGGAGGCCAGTGGAGGGGGAGGAGCATGGTCATCTAGTAGACAGGTCAGTGACCCTGTCATATTTTGTATGTCAGCCACAGTCTTTCATCAACACTCAAGTGATAGGAAGCAGGCTAAGGCTGTTCAGTGTGTTGACTGGGGTGAAAAAGGATAGATCAGGGATAGTGTGTGATTTTCCTTTGACAGCAGATGTTCTAGCATGTAGTATAGCTATCGACTTCCCTGTCTAGGAAGAATGCTTTGCCATTGTGTAACATATTTGTCGTCCATGCCCTGAAAGCTTTTAGTGATTTCTGTTACATGTATAGAAGTGGAACTATGCACAGAAACTCCAGTTTATGGTTTCTCCTGAAAGACGGACACCTTGCTGATCCCCTAAAACTGGTGATGGGTGGAGTGCCCAGCCATACAATGAATCTAAACGGTGTGAAATGGTAACACTCCACAGCTGTATTGATCATCACATAGGAATAGCATCTTTATGCCAGTGATTGATAAAGAGCTTGATGGGTTTTCTGTGGGCAGGAGTGCATTGAGGGCTATCACTGGGTGGAAGACGAGTTCTACCTGACCTCATGTGGAGGGGAGGTCATCATTGGCAGCGCCGCTCTTCTGGCAGAGGAGGAAGGAATGGAGGAGTACTGTGATGGTGGAGGAGGGGAGGCAGGGGGCATGTTTGCCATGGAAGACAACGATGACGCCATCGCTGACGATGCTCAGGATGATTTCTACTGCATCCGTATACCTCCACGCAGGGAACGACTGGTGACAGGGCCACTGCCCGTCAGGCCTGTGTCAGGTAACCAACCCTCATCATG
>JAUZNI010111005.1:0-18515 GCA_034780235.1 Concholepas concholepas | reverse complement strand
CTTTATCAAAAATGTCAAAGAGCCCTGTTCAAACAGAAAGCATAAAAACGTTTGGTACTACATCAACTTTATCAAAAATGTCAAAGAGCCCTGTTCAAACAGAAAGCATAAAAACGTTTGGTACTACATCAACTTTATCAAAAGTGTCAAATAGAATGGATCCAGTGGGGAGGGGGGATCCTGAAAGTAACGAGTAACTGTGGTAAATGCTAAATGCTGCATTACTGCGGCTGATGAGCATCTACTTTGAGTGAGTTTTACAGAGATCAGAAAGTAAGTCATAATGAGGTTTATTTAAAAGACACAAACAAAAAAACCCTAAGAAGCTGCAGTAGAAGCTAAAAATATACAAGAGAAAACACAAGCAGCATAAATGGAAACAGCCATTCAAAGACAGTGTTTACCCTTCAGTGAATGGAGACATATACAGGCATTCATACACATCATGTGATGAAATAAAACATGGTAAGAAGGACCTTTCCCCCTCCACTTCAACTATTCAATGAACACGATTTCAACTTTTCTTCAGACACTCTCATACCTATGTCAACCAGCGGACAGACAGACTATAATCCTTGCTGAGCCAACTCACTTTTGTTCGCAGAAGCTCTCCCCACTTGGGCTCCACATCAAAGGTAGGGTTCTGCTCCAGCCATTCTTTCAGGTGTTTCAGAGGTGGTGCTTTAGCCCCTGTGATCTAAACACAGCCAACACTTCATTATCATACTATTCCACCTTACCTCAAACATAGTTACTTCATGATGTATCACTTTAGTCACATATACATGGTCTTTAGACTACATTTCACAACCACAAAATGCATTTATCATAATCTCATTTGTTGTTGAATATTCGGAAGTAGGCTGTGTATGTTCATATGCACATTCATCTGAAACCCTGTGTAAGTTTTGTGTGTGTGTGTGTGTGTGTGTGTGTGTGTGTGTGTGGTGTGTGTGTGGTGTGTGTGCACATGCGCAGATGTGCATGCATGATGTACACGTAATATATACCCGTTTCCTTAAAATCAAGCAAACAGGTACTGGTTATAATAAACATGACATTAAATCCAAACATATGACAAAAGTGCATCCTAAGGAGCTCCTTCATTAAAAAAAATTTTAGGTAAAAAAAAAATTAAAAAAATCACTCATAATTATCAGTGCAAATCCTAACCCAATTGGAACACACATTTTCCCTTCAAATTTTCTTACACAACCGTCCACTTTCAGTTTGTTAATTTCTTCATAAAACATAACAGCTGTTTGAATTTTTACTCTGAGCCAGAAAACAATTATAACTTAATTTTTGTACAAGTAATTCCAGTGTCAAGGTAACATAGAATCTTTCTAAGTTGAACAATACGTTTCCTATTTTTCTTACGTAAAAAAACCCAAACAAAAACCAAACAAACAGTCCTCATATGCAGAATATTTCAAGCATTGAACAACTAAAGACAATTTGTAGATCAAATACAGTAATAATATATCTTTTTGGAAATTTTGGATGGAGCTTTGGAAAAGAAATGGTTTTGTTTCTGATTATTTGAAGGTTTTTTCTGTCAAACTGTGAGAGTATTTGTAACTTGTAAACTGTTTTCTCAACTGAATGATTTGTTCCCAGTACAGCACCTGACCATAAAGATTTTTTTTTATGGTAAACAACTAAAATTCTCATTGTGATAGGAATGGGGTGTAGAAAGAGGAGAGACGAGAAGAAAATACTATGGGAAGGAAGGAAAGGAGTGGAGACTGCCTTTATGCGGTACATATTCCTACAGACACCTTTCAGTACCGTGGTAACGATTATCACAGTCATTCAGCATGTACCAGCCATGCTCAAAACCTTAGCAGAGAGGTGAAACTTCATGGTTAATTTATCTATGTCTGCATGCAAAACTGGCACACCCTGGGTTTGTTGTTGAGTGAACCCTCCAATGTTGGGAGTCAATTCCGCCAAGCAAGAATCATTACCCACTACCTTCAAATGATGAAAAGAAATCTGATATAGCAAACCAAGACAGTATGTGTTCACTTATTGCCAGAACCATGTTAGTGCGAGCATAATTTGAACTATCACTAGCAACTAGATCCTGAGAGAGAACTCTTTGGGCCATGGGGGAGTCACACATAGTTAACAGTCACTTTCATATATGTGCTAACATCTATCATAACCATAGAAAATATAAACAGACTCCAGAAGACAGGGGCTATAAAGTTTGCTGAATCTGAGACAGTTTTTATTATTGCTTAATGATTTGAGAAGATAGTGATATTACTGATGATGCAAGTGAGATTAAAGTGGTTTTAGTCTGGGTAATAGTGTGTCGACCAATAACAAGAAAAAAAAAAGTAAAAATAGACGAGTATTTGTCAAAAGAATGATTCTAAACTGGCACCTATCTTTCATGTGAACCTACAGCACACATAAACATGCTAGGATTTGGTCAGGAAAGAATCCCTATGTAAAAAAACCAACCAAACCAAAAGCTTATGATGAAGATAAAACTCTTAAAGACAAACCAGTGCCTTGACCAAGAACTGCATTTTACTAGGTTTCAGTCACACTCGCATCTCAAAATTCACAATCACACAGTTCACCTAACAGAGCAGCAAGTTACACATCTAAACAGACTGCATAGTTTACATAGCAGAAAGACAGACATGCAGATGAAACTCTTTCACTTTTCTACCAGCAACAGACTGCCTTTATGAGGACTGCTAGCTCACAGAGGGTGGTGTGTCAACTCTAAATTCAACCAGCAACACAGGCCCAGCACAATCAGCAGATTTTTTCACCACCACTCCACCAGCCACAAGCAGCCCTAGAAACCTGTAGGCTCGTTATGGCTGCTGCATCAACATGGACTAACTGACCAACATGCCTGGAAAGGCTAGCATGCTGAAAAACTTGAGATAGAGACCAAACCATTGCCAGGATCCTTGAGTGGCAGTAAACAGGAAAGGCTCCAAATGAGTGAGAGAAAAAAAACAACCCCTGAAGCATCCAAACTAGAGAGGTTGGTTAAAACAGTGACTGGATGCATTGGCAGCAAGCCACTTGGTGTCTGACAACGATGTCTCTAGCTGATACTAGAGTCTACCAACACAGTCACCCAGCTTACGTTCTACAGAACTGTGATTATTACTCTGCCATGAAGCGCTCTCACTGGCTTTGACACCTGATCAACGTATTTCCACTGCCACTGCTGGATCTAGAATCCTGTGTCCTTTACTCTCTTCTTCTTTTTTCTTAAATATAATTTTTTTTAATTTATTAATTTTATTCAGCTTCAAGCCATGGTAGGTATTTTGATTCATTTAAATGTACGTCTGAAAGACTCACAGTTATAAACCAATCTGAAAGTTAATTTGGAGGGGTTTGGTGTTTTGGTTTTTGTTGTTGTTTGGGGTTTGTTTGTTGGGTGGTTGGGGTTTTTTTGGGGGGGCAAGGCCGCAACAATACAGACTGCCCAAATTCAGACACAGATCTGATGACGATCAGTCACAAAGTGATGTTTAATAATCTGATTCCTTCAAGGTTTTTTATCGGGTCAATATTAACTATGTTGTGGAAACCTAAGCCGTGACTTTATAGTATTTCCCACTGGTTTTTAGATAGAGGTGTGCAAACAGCTTAAAGCAATCCTGGCAGGGAACTGAGATAGGAACACTGGAAAATACTGTCTAGATGACATACAGATTTCACACAGGTACACTCAACGGACTTAAAACAGACAGATTATACCCCAAAGCCTAGAGGTTAGAGCATTGCGCTCTCACTTCAACACCACGGGATTGAGCCACCAACAAAATGCCTGTTCAAGGGGATTTTCTACCTGGAGTTTACATCAGTATTGACCATTTCCCCCCAAAAGTCCTTTGAACGAGACTATAGACTGAGGTCCTTGTGGAAACGCACACAGAACATTTTGCACACATATTAAAAGCCTGTTCTACTTTTCGGAAGAGTAGGCCATTTGTACCAGTAAGAATGGATGACATACAAACAAAAACCACCAAAAAACCCTTGCCAACAAAAAAACCACATGTACAATGGTGTCATGTTTAGACATCCCAGAAGTCAGAATGCAGATACCGTAACGGTGGGTAAAAATGATTCAATACAAAAAAATCTCACCATCGATGAACCTCAGAGCTTTAGCCAAGGAACGAACATGAGAAAAAGAAACCCCAAAAAAGAATGCAGCCAGCCTGCTGAATGTTTTCTGTTAGACCAGGAGACAAGGCTTTCATAAATAACAGATTTTTTTAAAAAAAACAACCAACAAAACAAACAGGTGAACAGATGACTTGACTTCTCTTATCACTCCTTGAGTAGTAGTTAGTGAGGTGCTGCATTGAATTTTTCATGAAGTGTCATTGAAAATGTCGAACTGGCAAAGCTTATCCTAATAATTGAGTGCAGTGTTGGGTACATGGGACTTTAATTAACATGTGCAAGATGTTCTGCATGCGTTTGCACAAGGGACCTTGGTTTAGTCTCATCTGAAAGATATTTGGAGTTCAAGTAGAGTCAATACCAATGTTAACGTCAGTGGGAAATCCCTTTGAATGGACACATGAGCAAAGACTCAAATTCACTTTTTCAGTTACCATAAGACCACGAGTTCCAACACTCTAAATCACAAAGCTATCCCACTGACTAGTGAGTGTAGTGATACCTTAACAACTGTTGACACAATGTACAAAAGATACACAGTTTGTCTGTTGTAAAGGTCATAACAAAACCTCCTCAAAGAAATAAAAGTATTCTGATAATGTCAATTATGCAAATTTCTCTTTAAAAAGTTTGCATAATTGAGAAAAAGAAAAGAGAAATGACTTATCTAAAACTCTAGTTGAAGAATAAGGCATAACATTTCACAGTACTTAGTTTTTCACAAAGAAAAAGCATGAGAGCTGGAAATGTTTAACGGTCTACAAAAGAAAACAAAGATAATGCTTGTGTATGAGTGTGTGTGTGTGCGTGTGTGTGTGCAAGCTCCATAATTAACACAGGAAATCATGCAACAAATGCACAAGTGCTTTACTGATTGATCAACTGTCTGTCAGATGCCAATTGTTATTGGAAGAAGTTACTCAACTGCAACATTCTAACAAATCAATCCTGCAACAGTACTGGTTACAGAGTACAATATCTACCTACATACATGTACAAAAATCAAAGAAATCCATAATGCCTCAGCTTTTCTCTCTAGTTGCAATGCCAAACAACCCACTACTTTGGCAAGTAGCAGCCTGCACAAGCAAGCAAGATAAATGATTAACAGGTTAGTAACATGTCTCTACACTCTCCCTGTCTTGTGATTTCAAATACATTTACCACTCCTGCCCACAACCAAGCCAAAAAACAAAAAGCAAGCCTAAAAAAAAAATTAAAAAAAGAATTTTGCTGATCCGATCCAAACTAAACGGCATGTGGGAATGGACATGAAAATGTTGATCAAAGCACAAATCAGCCACAAGCATGCCACTGGTTTATACAAGAATTATAAATTAAAAAGGGAATAACGGGAAAAAAAAGAGGACACAGCAACAAAACAATACGTACAGACAAAACATGTAACAGATAACAATGCAAAACCAATTCTCTTTGTGTCAATGACTACGTTAACTAGAAACTTTTCAGACAGAGAACTCTCTTTAAAACCATAGCACCTCCACCAGTCTGGCGTCACACTGCACGAACCTAGCTGTAGATTCCCTGATCTACTTGCCTCTTTATTAAAAAAAAAAAAAAAAAAAAAGCCCATCTTATCTGCTTTCATTGACTCATACAGTTAATCTTTTTTGGTTTTTGTATTTTTTATATATATTTATTTTATACATATTTTTGGGGGGCAACTCATTTCTGTTTTATCATTTTGCCACCCTAACCCCCCAAATTTTCTCAAATAACCCATAATCGCAAGTATTTAGGAAAGGTCTCAAATCTTTCTCACAGACGAAAAAGGTGATGCTAAACCATAAAGATTATTTAAAAGATAGATCCCCCCAATATCAGTGCTCATTTCAACCCCACTCTCCCCCTTCCTTCTCCACCCCTACAGCCCACACCCTATCACACATCCTATCTCACCTTTCTGCCTGACCCCCTCTCTACCACCGAGACATTTTCCTCGCCAGTCAGGCTCTGTGAGTACAAGGTGGTGGGGTCTAACTTGGGCTTCCGTCCAGGTTTACGGCGCTCTCGCACGGGGGCCTGCAATGCGTCACAAGGCAAAACACATAGCAACACAAGCCACTGACCACCACAACAACAATCACCACAACAGCCACAGGACCACTGTCAGAACACACAGCACAGTGCAGGGGGGGTAAAGACAGACAACAAAAACCCTGTGGGTCAAAGCATTACTAACAGCTGCTGAAGACTTCAGTTTTTCACAAGGTATCAGGTGTTTCCTTACACAGTTGGTCCTGAAAAGCTGTGGGTTCAGGGGTTGGGGGGAAAATGCATGCAGTCATGTGCACATTGTCCAGCATAAGCATCTTGATTATCACACATATATATACAGTAAGTATACATCTACGGTAACCTCTGAGTTGATTGATACAAATTACTGACAAAGGCTGATCATGCGCTAATACAATGTATCTGTAATTTTGCTCTACGTCTCAAACCTGACAGCTTGAAGAGGACCATTTTACTGCCATACACTGTGACTAACAAATGTGTCTGATGCACTTCAACAAAACCACCACAATCCCCTCCCCACTTGTTATACAACAAAAATGCAAATATTCTCTTTTTCATTCAGCTTCCCTGAAATCCATGAATGCCTTTTTCATTAAGTTCATGTGAAACTATTTATGCAGGCATCTATAAATGGACACCTCAAGTGCTTGTAAGCCTAAATGAGAAAATCGTGTATTCAGATACAGGATTTTTAAAGCTAGGGTAGGACTTTTCCCGAGAAATAGGGGGAAAAATTTCAGCAACTTATGCAAAAGCAGACCAACATTGATTTATATCCCTTTCTGCTAGATCTCTCTCTCTCTCTCTCACACACACACACACACACACACACACAAACACAAACACAAACACACACACCCCAGTCCACCTTAATTTGCCCCTTATACAGGAAATTGCATCTATGGTTAAAACTGTAAGCCAGAGCATAGCATGGGATTTTTTTTTATCTTCGTAAATAAACCAAAAAAACAAAACAGAAACAAAATCTGCAAGCAAAGCAGCAAAAGTATACATATCTTTGATGCATAAACACAGATAACCTTCGCCAAATCCTGTTGAGTGTAAGACATATGATGCAACTAATATTTTCCTTCCCAAAACCCCCACACATTTCCTTTGACTCATTTCTGCGTAAAGTACTTGTTACAATTTATCAATGGCAGCAATCCAACTGTCAAGATTAGAAATGTATTAGGAACAACGGTACAAGTCACTGCTTCAACAGTCAGCATTCCAAAGCCAAAGATGCATCAAATACACAGAAACAGCAATGTGACAATCATCGATTTATATCCTTGAAATGACTGAAGAAAAACAGAGGAAAGTGGAGGAACAGAGAGGGAGGTGTAGACAAACTAAACAAAACCAAAAAAAATCAATTACTAGTCATTTGTTAGTAGAACCATTTTCCTTTGCAAATTAAAAAAAAAAAATTTCCTTTTAAATTGTTTGTACCTAGAGCCAAGAAAAAAGATATGAATAAATACAAGTCTGCTTAAATGTAAATAAATAAGTGAATAAAAAAAAAGCAAGCAAGTGCAGGTAAAAAAAAAAGAAGAAAAAAAAAGGGAGAGATGAGACAGATGCACACCGTTGTATTTGAAGACAGGGGTGTGATGTGAGGAGTTGAAAAATAAAGAAAGGAGTCTATGAAAGCGTCAAAGGCTACCTAGTGATAACACATCTACCAGCTATGAAATGAGCAAAAAGCTGGAAGTGTGGTGCTAAAAGAAACAAAGTATGAATGATAAAAGGTGGAGATAAATCGACGGCAGCACTCACCACAGCCTGTAGATCGGCCATAGGGGAAGGCAGAGTCTGTTCCTCTGTGTGGGGTACAGAAGCCATGAACCCAGCCGCCTGTGCACATACCATGTACCCTGGGCGGTCATGCAGGAACTTCTCCAACTGGTGTTTCCTAGGGGCATCATCTCCTGACAAAATACTGCCATCTTCCAGGTTGATCACTGGTACACGGGTGTCTGAAACACAGCCAGTGAAAAGGTCTCGTTAGCTTATACATAGGGCTTAACGTCCTCCTGGGTCACCCCATGTGGGACATTTGCTGTTGATATGCTGGTTCGTTAGCTTTAGCTCGGCTTCTTATAAATAGCATATGACATTACTGCCCATTATCTATTGCGCTCTATGCATTTCGGCCTACCATGCTCTACGAAATAACTATGATTCATTTACCAGAAAAAGAAAATCAGCTGTTCCACCTCCTCTGATTACATCTGACAGGCAATCATCATCATCAGTACTAATTTTTCTAATGCTGTGACGCAATACTCCTATACTTGGCGGAAGGGGTAACTTCTCTACTGAATGATTGCAGTTCTGCATGCTCACAATGAGAGTGGAGCACTATGATTGATGACATCAACTGTCAAGTAATACAGCCTAAAAAGAGGCAAAAGACATCCTACCAGGATCCAGACTGGCCAGGATACGTGCTTGTTCTCTCTTGGCCAGCGCTTCTGCCATCATCTGGTCTGCCAGTTTCTCCGTTTTGCGCTTGCGTCCTCTTCTTGCTTGATGGTCTGAGAACATGTAGCCTTGCTCCATCTGAAAACGAAATACCACGGTATACCAACGGTGTATCTGAAGTACTGTTTTAAATGTGTTCTTGTTTTCTTAGCCTTTGTCGCATGGTTCCCGGAATGTTCCGGGATGATCTTGCAAAGCTGTATGGTGAATCCCTGAATAATCTGGGATAAACCTAGGTGATATAATTGACGGCCCACTTTCATTTTCAAAGGTCATCTAAGGTATAGTAAGGCCACTGCAGGGCCGCAGAAAAGGGTTGAAAGTCATTCTGCACACACGAGCAGCATAAATTTTGATTGATTTAGGGTGGCGTTTTGTTTATTAACCCGTCACAACTGTCCATCTCTCATGCTCAAGAAAATATTGACAAGTTTTTTGACGATACTGACCGCGAAAAGGAGTTTGAGAGACTTCGGTTCAAATCACCTTGTGCACACAAACTCCAAGTGGGGGGCGGGATAGCCTGGTGGTAAGAGCGTTGTGCTCACGATCTGACAGCCCGGGATTAATCCCGTGTTTGAGCTACCACCCATTAAGAGGATTTTTCCATTGGAGTTAACATCAGCACCGACTCCACTCCCCCGAAAAGTCCTTTGGATAGGACTATAAACCACGGTCCAGTATGTGAATGCACACAAAACATCTCACACATGTGGCTACCTTAATGGTGGGCAAAACCGGTCGCATATGCAAAATCCCACCTTTGGTGAACGCAAGAGCTTTAGCCGAGGAACACCTGTTGGATGAAGGGTAGGCCAGCTTTTGCCAGTGGCAGAGATGACATGAATATTCCCAGCATGCACCCTGCAACCTGGAGAGGGATGGTCTCCGCCAGGTTCAACTTGCCCATGACAGACCGCTTGAAAAATCTCAGTGCAGAGCCCCTACTTAAGAGTTAGCAGACAAAATGCATACCAAAAAAACCCACTTTCAAATGGGTGAATTTTCTAAAGGATACAAAATGTAATGAAAGGAACAGAATACGATAGAAGTCAGGTTTTTGTCAATAGAATGTCCATGAGCCAACAGATTTTTTTCCTAGAGCTGTCAATTCCACTTCTACTGATTCTACAATCCAGGCTTTTATTTTGTTTGCTTACCTATCTCTGCAGTCCTACTTCCTTTCAAAGTAAGGTGAATACAAGATAACCTAAAGAATGGTCAGACCAATTTACAGAGCGTATTTGGGCTTTAGTACCTTAAAAGTATGTATGCACACCTTTAGAGCACGGACAGAAAGCTACATAAGTGTTAATCTGTCTGCAGAGCTTAACAAGCAGATCTGTGTTAATTTATGTGCTTAGATTGGGGATGCTTACAGGAGTTAAGGGCCTGCATACACAGATATAAGAACATGTGCATGCACCCAGTTAACAGGGTACACGAATGACAGTACACACAAAGGATAGAAAAAAAAGTGTGTGCACATTTATGGATAGGGAAAAAAAAATTCTGATGCCCTCAACCAACAGTCATTAGATTCTTTGAGATTCTTGCACAGTCTTTCACAGCTATCAGTCAAAGCATGGTCCAAGCACCTTGAACTCCACAGAAATGATAATGATAAACTAAGGGTTAAATACAAAAGGCAGGAACTTACCAAAGAAGAATGCTGAAGTTGTTCATCTGACATGGGACTGTCTCGCATAGGAGAACTTGCCACCTGTACAAATGCACAAACCACATGCAGGCTGCCACATGGGTTTTCCTTCTCTGGGTATTTTTCTTTTCTTTTGATGTGGATTTTTTTTTTAACAAGAAGCAAGATCATAGAAAAAACTCCAAAAAATGCAATCCCCCAAAAAATCAGTTTTGCTTTTACGACAGTTTACAGACTAATAAATTGAATACAATAGTAAGGCAGGAAAGTGGAGGAGGCGTGCTCTTTATAAGCAGTTTTGGGGCTGGATAAAATGAATTATATACATGACTAGTATATTTTCCATGTCAAGACTTTAACAATCCCAGGCAAATATACTGTACAAATAATCAAAGTGAACTGTTGTAAAATTAAGGCTGAAAGATGCCTTCAAGCAAGTCCGCTATGTGCACAGACCCAAACTTTTGTTTACGCTTTAGTTTCCTTATCACAGTTTTCAATGAATAAGAAACCTACCAAGTACTGGCCAAGCACTGGGATGGCAGTGATGGACTGAAAGTATAACAGTGATGGACTGATAGTATAACACAATAAGATTACCAGCCGATCCAATTAAGGAAAAATGCTACATTTGGAATCATATACTACACAATAGCAGCAAAATTCAAAGACAGAAAGAAGGGCCCACCCTGGATGGATTCTCGTTGGGATGCATGGTGGCCCTGATTGAATGCCGCAAAGAACGACAATTAAAACTTCAGCATTGATTCCGCGAAAGTCTCTGGCATTAAAGATTCAATAAAAGAGTTGTCAAATTTCAACAGTTGCACAACATGAGTAGAGATAAACCGAATCTCTTGTGCTTCAGGACTGCCAAATGGAAATTCCTTGTATGGAAGCAGACTGGACAGTGTAACTAATCCCCCCGAGATAAAGAGGTAGGTGAGGTATTCTTACTGGACAATAAAAGCTGTTTTGGCTCTCAAGCCCAGTGTTTCCTTTTGTCTAAGAAGTAAATTGCTAATCAGGCAAAGCTTCTAACAGAGTAGAAAATATCTTTAAGCATGTCAAAAATGTTCCATAATTATTCCTTTAAAAAAGATGTACAACTCAAATCAGAATAAAGAATGTAAGATACAGGGCAACAGGTGTGCATAACTCAAAAACATAAAATGAATGAATTCAGTCTTTTCATCATCAAAATACATGACTGAGAATGAAGATGCGGCTTCTTACCGAAGTGGATTGATGTGAGGAAGCGGAGTGCAAAGCGGGAGGAACGATGGGCTCTTGCTGGCTGTCATTGTCACTGGATGCCATGCCTTGAGCACTCTGGTTCAGTAACTGCTGCACACGCGCTACTGCAAAACACAGAGATCATAGGCTTGGTCTTATCACTGAACCAAACAACTCTGCTGGTAACATATGACAACAGATTTACATCAGGACCTGAAGCTTCCCCTCCTAGGTTCTGTCATCTACTTACATAATGTTTAGGAGTTTTAAAACTTCCAAAAAAGTATATAATGCAGTTGCTGGACGACCCCTTTTAAAATCAATCGATTTTGCAAGCACTTGCATGCTCATTACCCTGCAGCTGAACTTATAAGATTTAAAACATCTGTGACAGGTACCTTCATTCAAAGGTCCAACTCGGCATTACTCACTGTTAGCACAGAGATTTGTCTGAGGCAGCTCCAGTCACAATAGTGTTAATTAATCTGAACCATTTTAGCTCTGTGTTTGATCAACTCATGGGTACAGAGTCCTGACAAGACGACACACTTGCTGATTTCTGCTCACATAACTTCTGCCAAATTGCCTATGTTTTAGGTTACCAAATACAGGAGACATTTCCAATCCACTTTCCCAAATGCAAAGTACAATGTCTGTCATCACCAAAAAGACAGACTATCAGATTATCCACGCTACAAGAAAAACTTTACACATGATCAGATCACTTCCCCAAAGAGGGCTGAAAATACACACATGAAAGACTAATTTTCCCCTAGAATGCATGGCTTGGTTAGTATTTTGACCATGTAAGACAACCACTTTGTTGCCTAAATAAAAAACCCAGTGGTAAATGCCTTTAACTGACAACACTAAATAGAAATCTAAGTGTTTGGAACTTTCCTTCCCACAGCTACTGACCTTTCTCTGCATCCATATCATATCGTGAAGAGCTGCCACGTCCACGTCCTCGGCCCCTTTTGTGGAATGTCATTTTCAGTCCTTCATTCTGGAGCGACCAAAAAATAGGATTACCAGTCAGTTATAGATACTCTACCAGTCATCCTTATGTTAAATGCATGCATGTGCATACAGTAAATCTTTTTCTTTTGTGTTTTCTCTTCTTTTTTTTTTTTTTAAAGCAAACAATGAAGCCAGTCACCACTCAATCAAGACATTTTTTTCCTATGAGACTTTGCACATATATGTGACCATTTTTACCCACCATTAAAGTAGCTGCATTCCAACTTCAGGGATGATGTCTTAACACACCTGTGTGCATGTATTATTACAAAATTTGTAATCTGTTCCTACTGGCACGAAACAGCCTACTCTTCCAAAAGGCAGAACAGGTTTTTAACATGTTGGCAATATGTTCTGGGTGCATTCAAACATGGGACCTTAGTTTATAGTCTCATCCAAAGGACTTTTGGGGGAGTGGAGTCAGTACTCCAGGGTAATATTCCCTAAAACAACACCTCTGTGGTGGCTTCATCCCGAGTGCAATGTACTAACCACTAGGCTATCCCACCCCCAATCATGACATATGCATGTAACCATCTACTTCATCTATAAGCAAGATTTATATTCTTTGCTACACTTCAACATGGACTGGACTGATAGGTAGATAGAAGAAACACACACAGACAAGACTAACTGACAAGACAGACTGCAGGAACTATGAGAGAGAGAAAAAAAAAAAGGAAAGTGAGTCAGAAATGATAAAAGATAAAAGCAGACTAGCAAACAGTAAACAGTGTTTTGATCTTGCCATACATGATTCATATCACACACATATCTAACTAAACCTATTCATATAAAGCCTATGTGGCTGTTATTTTGCCCACCATTAAGGTAACCACATTCTAACTTTGGGGATGATGTCGAAACATGACACCAGTGTGCATGCAGTTGAAAACAAAATTTTGTCTTCTGTTAATACCAGTACACAAGGGCCCACTCTTCTGAAAGGCAGTACGGGTTTTAATGCGTGCACAAGATGTTATATGTGCTTTCACACACAGGACTTCGGTTTTTTCATCCAAAGGACTTTAGGGGGAGCGGAGTCAGTACTGATGTTAACTCCAGGAGGAAAATTCCCTCAAACGGGTACCGAGGTGGTGGCTTAAACCTGGCCCATCAGATCATGAGCTGAACACTCTAACCACTACACTATCTCCCCCCCTCCCCCAAACTACTGTTTAATTGTTAATAAATGGACTTGAGCAACCAGTATTAACAACCCCTGACTACAGTCAAAGCCAACAAATCAGAAATAGGGCAGTATGTATAGCACACACTCATATTCATTCTGAATCAAAGAAATCTTCAATGAAGTTTTCAAACAAACCACCAATCAAGGAACAAGAAAGCAGCTCAGTGTGCAATTAAACACTGACATATTAAAGAGGAACAAGACATCAATAAAATAAGTAAGAACTGCTCAATATGTAATCAATCATTTAGCATAAAACAGTCACGAACAGTGATCACTTCACACAAAGAAGCGCTAATTGGGAAGAAATGACAGTATCCAAATTACATTCAAGTAAACAAAGAAATAGAAAAAAAAAGAAGTAAAAACAGCTCTATAAACAAAAATCCCACACAAAATAACACACACACACACACACACATAAAAAACAAACACAGGGCTGTAAAAAAATTGAACACAAGTACAATTACCTTCCCTCAAACACAAAGTGTGTGACAGATCATGCAAGTCCACAGTGCAACTTAACAAGCTTTGTTCTTTGGACATTTTTTTTTTCCCAACAGCAAACTAAGATGGTGTACTTTGTATCCAAGTATCACCCAGATGCCACCTTGCCAAACAATACTTGTGTTCAAATTCTTAGGAAACAGTTTAGAGATATGCACTTGTTAGTATCTGATTCTTTTCAAAAGTGGCTTTGAGAGAGAAAAAAAGGAGGTGATTTTCATTGATTTCAATGAATGCAACACTTTGGTAAGCTACAAGGTATTTTACACAAGAGTACATTCAATCAGAAATTAATAACTTAAGAACTGACAAGAACACAGAAGTTTGTTTCTTTTTCACATGGCAATATCAAGAAATTGTCCTACAATGAATACAGATTTTTCATGAGTGTGAAAGTGGACATGTATATGCTTGCAAATATTACTATCAGCACGTACATACCTTTGGTGTGTTGTCCATATAAAAAATCTGAATGATCTAAAATTATATGATCTACCCTGCAAGATGTCACATTTGACAAATGACATTGCTGGATCATCTACTTATCAGTGAATTCTTGTCACAAGTGCTAAACAAAAGGACACCCAGTGACAAATAAACAACAACAACAAAACCAACAGTAAAAAAGAACAACACATAAAGGCATTCCAAAACGTTTGACACTACACACAGCAACGTGATGACCCCACAAATGCACACACAACCCCAGACACGAAAATCAGGCAGGAACTGAAAAAAATTGGGGTAGGTAGGCAGGCAGGCTGAGGGGCAGGCAGGCATCAGCGACACAAGCCACAGTCAGCCAGAGGCCTACCCTACCTGGGACAAGTGGACCTCAAAGTCCTTCTCGCCCTGTTCACCCCCTGAAGGGTGCATCACCTGGTTCAACTCTGCAACCTCTCCGTTCTCTGGGATGCTTTCGGGTTGTGGAGTGGAGGGTCCAACAGGGGTGCCTGATCGGGAGTCATAGGGTGGTGGCTGTGAATAAGATGTGAATGGCCACTTTCCTTTCTCCACTGTGTAGCAGATGCGTTCCAGTCGATGGAAAATTACTCGATCCTGTCATGAAAATAGTTTTAGTTTATAATCAAACCTGAAAACAGGTTTCCCAAATAAATGCCAAAACACTGTCCAATTGTATAGAATTACGTTTAGAAGTCCTAATCTAGAACAAGTACAAAAACAGTCTAATGGTATAGAATTACTTTCCGAAATCATAATTTTTAGAACTTTCAAAAATACAATACTTTCTGATCCTGTACTTGAAAAGAATGATCTAGCAAACTTAATTTGAACAAGAAGTATAACCCATTTTCTTTGTTGTTTTTTGTTTCCAATAGCAAATTAACATCAATACAGCATGCAAGCAGAGATTTAGGGAATTCATACTAAAACTCTTATCAATCCAGTATGCAAGCAGAGATCTAGGGAATTCATACTAAAGCTCTTATCACCACAAGTCCCTATCTGTTCAGACCAGCAACAACTCCTCAGGATACTGACCTTGGGCCAATCAACAGCAGGTCCCACAAAGGGCCGGCCGGGAACTATTTCACCAGGCTCCAGTCCCTCAGGATCCACGTAAGGTGAATCTTCCCCATACAGTCCAGAAAAAGGTGCAATGGGCTGAACCAACACAAAGCAAAACATTAGTACGTTAAAATGTAAAAAAACAACAAAAACTAGATATAAAAAAAAACCCAGTATCAAACCACTATATTCCCTTTTACACACCTTTTTTTGTTAGCTTTTATTTCAGGCGATACTATAACAAATCAACAAGCAACAACTAATAAAATATGTTCATTTGTTTTCTCTGTTTTTAGGTAGAGATATAGATATTAAAAAAATACACCTAAGCAATGGCTTGTCAGCCTAAAAAAGGCCTGTCAGCCTAAAAAAGACAATGTACTATGCATGTGTACAGATTTTCCAACAACACAAAAACATTAACACCCCAGAACTATTTCACCTAGATCAAGAGCCAAAGGAAAATAGGACATTTTCTTCCCAAAACTTTTGATAAAAGAAATGCAAAACACATAACTCTCAAATACAAGCACCCTTAATGGTGGGTAAAAACAGTCACATACAGAAAACCTCACAATTTCAAGAAATCAGAGCTCTAGCCAAGAAACAAACAAACAACAACACAGGTATAGTACAATACAACAGGTATAGTACAATACAACAGGTATAGTACAATACAACAGGTATAGTACAATACACGTTATTGCAAAATAAAAAATCTGTTTCGTACAATTCAGAGATCTGATGGAAGTGAAATAGAAATGCGCTGGGCCCGACTTGTCGGGCACTTGACGGCAGCACATTACAGTTTTGCTCATATGACAAACAATAATTGTCTGAGCGTTTGATGAAGAGAATTGACTGAAAATATACTTTTTTTAAAAAAGGGGGGGCACATTTTTGTGTGACGGTCTAATTCAGAAGTGTAAAAAGACCACAAAAATAATTAATTTTACAAAGTGAAACAGCAGCAGGCAATTCTGCAAAGGCAACCTGTTCCTCACATAAAATAGATTTTGAACCAGGAACCGTCTCACAGCCTCTTTGCACCTCACAGCCATGGTGTTCTCGCCAAAATGCTTAATTTAAGGCAGGACACAACTTCCAAGTAACCAAAGTATGAGAAACAGAGTTAGAAAACAAAAGACAAAGGGAAGTGAAAGGTTTATATATATGCAGAAAACGAGGTGTCTTACCGACAGACCATCCATGCCTGCTTCTGCGTTGACAATGCCCTCCTTGGCCAGCTTCTCCCTGTGCTGCAGCCTGTCCAGCTCTCCCTGCATGATCTTCTCTTTCAGCTTCACGTAGTCAGGCTTCTCCTCCTTCACCTCGTTACCATCTTCACTCTTCACTTCTACACTCTCCTTCTTGGAGCTGCTGGCAATGCTCTTCTCCTCTTCTGCCTTCACTGTGGAGCCCTCTTCTGTTTTTACTGACGAGCACTCTTCTGCCTTCACTGTGGAGCCCTCTTCTGTTTTTACTGATGAGCACTCTTCTGTCTTCACTGTAGAGCACTCTTCTGTCTTCATTGGGGAGCACTCTTCTGTCTTCACAGGGGAGCCCTCTTCTGTCTTCACTGACGCCCCATTTTCCTTCTTTACTGTGACTGGAGAGTCCTCCTTTTCTGAGGGCGAGCTTTCTGCCTTCTTCTCGTCTGCTGATTCCTTGCTCACCTCAGATTTTTCATCAGGCATGTCTTTGTCATGTTCTTGTTTCACTTTGCTGAGCTCTGTAGAGTCTTCGGATTTCACTTTCTCTGAAGTACTGCTTTCACATTTCACAGAGACTGGTTCTTTGTCCACCTCCATTTCCTCGTCTTGTGACTTGGCGGCTTCATCCACATCCATTTTTTCTTCACTTACACCTTTGCTCACACCCTCCTCTGGTTCTTTGTCTTTGGTTTGAGAGTCCTCACCTTTCTCTTCAGCTTTTGATGGCGAGGAGGCCCGCTCAGATTTATCATCTTTTGTAGGATCCTCAGCACAAGATGTTTTACTGTCTTTTTCAACCACCTTGGAGTCTTTTGATGATGGCTGCACAGGTTTCTCACCATCAGAATCCCTCGACTTGGAGGCAGAGGACTGGTCTGGCAGTTCCTCTTCCACAGTGTCCATGGGCTCTGCTGCAGCTTCAATGGTGTCTGCTGGGCTGGCTGCGTCTGTTGTGCTGCCGTCTTTTTTCCCATCCACACACAGAGAATCTGCTCCAGGAGACACAGCTCTCTCCAGCTTAGGAGGACCTTCTGACTCTGCATCAGTGTCTGTGTTGGGGTGGGGACGAGAATATTGCACTTTGCCATTGTGGAGACGGGGAGGGGTACTGGCACGACTGTCACGCAGGTCCATGGAATCTTGGGATTTGGAGTCTGACTCCAGATCGTCATCACGCAGATCAGATTGCAGTACTGAAAACAAACAGAACATTCCAGCAGGTCAGAAGCTAAAAAAATTCCCTCACAAGTTTTAATAGTTACCACCAGTGCATCCAAGCATGGAATGCTGAAGAAAAAGTGCGACACAGCAATATATTACTCAACTTGACTGCACTTTTAAAAAAAATTTTTGCATACTATTCTACAGCTGACCAATTATTACACACAGAGAGGGAGAAAGAGAGAGAGAGAGAGAGAGAGAGAGAGAGAGAGAGAGAGAGAAATGG
>JAUZNI010111004.1:0-29150 GCA_034780235.1 Concholepas concholepas | reverse complement strand
AAATTGTTCTGATCATTCACTCATCCATAGTCCCCAGCACAGAGTATGTCCTCAGAGACTGGCGGAACACAACCACCATTATTCTTTTGCTCTGACACATAAATACATCCCATAATATGCATACATATATAGATATATTATATATGTAACTCAAACATCAGGGCAAATTATGAACAACAAAAGCTGATTACTGAAAGAAAATAAACCACACTTGCATTCTATTTTCACTTTACGACTATCATCTCTCTTTTTTCATTCTCTCCCCCTCTCTTTCTCTTTCTTTCTCTCTCTCTCTCTGCACGAAGGAATGATTTGATAAACAGATACACAAGATGCTCTAACTGGCAAATGTTCAATTTCCCAAAACACACTATGCAACCAGTCACAAAATGGAAACAATGTTTTAAAAAAAAAATTCATAAAAAAAAGCAATGTGTGCAGATAACATGCACACTCACACATACAATACCAACACATGTCCACTGTTCATTAAGTTGGCGAATACCTGTTTTCAGTTACTACACTACCTGTAATACAGCATTACAAATTCACACCTGTCAAGCCCTATATGCTATCCCCTTCACCACAATTAAATGGACAAATACCTCAGGTCAATACCCGCCTATTATAACATTCTACAGTTACATTTGCCTAAACAAGCATTTGTTTCATACACGCTCAAAACATTCAGACAATTGATCCAAAACCGTATTTGTATGAACCAATACAAAGTTAACTCATATGTTGTGTGATATCAACCAGCATAATCATAGAAAAATTCCACTGAAGAAGTACCTACCAAACTCAGTCCATGTACAAATCTGAACATCAGGTTTTAGCAGTCTGGTGGTCATTCTCATCTGTCATGAACGCAATCGATGCAATCATAAGTCTTTTCTAGGAGTCAAATCAAAAAGATCTTTCAAACGGTTATCTTGTTGAAATATCTTATCATTTCTCATCATACTCCATGATTCAGCAATGTTGACTGGTAACACAGTTCTGAGCAAAACACAACGATGAGTATCAGTCAAAACTGCTAAATTATGACGCTTGCTTAGAAACTCACAAACCATTTAACATACCAGTTGAATTTCTTCTTTGGTTCTACTTCTTAACTCTAGCTGGTCACAAAAACTTGCTGAAAGAGTTAATAACTGGTGAGAATGACCACAAGACTCTACTGAAAGGAATTTTCAAACATCATCTCCTCATTTTCAAAGGTTCGGGAAACTCAACTTCGAAGACTACACACAGCAATAAGCAATATCTGACCATGATAGACCAAATTTATGGCCCGGTGGCAACCCTCTTTCACTTAAGTCAACAGACTGAACAAACCTCTGTTACTATCTTAGGTCAGCTGCCCATGAGAAATTTGTGAGCTTATCACGTACAACTTTTATCCATTGGTACAAAAGATCTTTAGAAGAAGAAAAAACGGAGTGGTATTGATCCAATGTAAAAGAAAAGTGCATATCAACTCAGCAGCTATATTTAAACAGAGCAGCAAGATATTTCAGAGTGCTATCAAAAAAGCCTTGAAATTTGGAAGACGACCTTCACTCGAAACAACACCCAAACTGATCCAAATTTGACGTGCCATACAAATCACTTTTTATGTTAGATAATTTACCCTTGAAAGTAATTTTTTAACTAACCTTTTTTCTGAATTTTCTTTTGCTCTCACTTTTCCCTCTGCTTATGCCTCGCTGTGTTGATGTGCGGAACTTAAAAAAGCCAAAGAAAAAAGCCAGTGGTCTGAGCAATACACTTCTTGAGATCATCATATTCTCAAACTTTGAATGTCAAATAAATCAACCTACTGAATTATGTAACCAATAAAATAAACCCAAAAAATCCTTTTGAAGGCTGAACCCCATTCTTTTCTTCCATCTGGAGTGAAATACAGCAGCAGAGTAGCGAGTCTACAGCTGCTATCAAACCTGCTCACAACTAGCTCAAATGAAAGAAAACATGGTACACTCCTCAGGTCATACTGTTATAATGAAAATGTTAATCTCATGATACCCTTCACTTTATTTTATACTGTCATGCCTATAACACGTGCAAATCAAAGCTTAAATTTTCTCCATTACATTTGACCTGGAACACCATGCCTAATAGGATAATTTTGTTTAAAATCCCCATTTAGCTAGACATACTTACCATATATCTGCATTTCTAACTAAAATGACTTCAGTGTGCAATTGGAAGAAGAAGGGTGTTAAAATTCCTGTCACAAAAGTGAAAACCCAAGTTCCACCTCATTCATGGACAAATATGTACTGTAAGAGAAGCCGCAAATATACAGAATAGGTGTTTGGCTTGTCGGACCAATGACACAAAAATTCACCAGATGTGATCTATTCCACAGTGAAGAAATCAAAGCAGTAGAGTCACACTGTAGCCACCTGATGCAGCCCTTTTCCTTTCCTGATTACCATATGAGCCCATAGGTAAGTTATTCATCACAACACTAAATTTACAAAGAAACTTTATATCTATCAGTTTTACACTCAAACAGTTTGTCAGATCAAATCTTGAATGATTTTGGGGAGTAAAATCCCTAAAGAACATTCATATAAGAAGCTGATTTTTATCACATCTACACACAATTGCATAATTTTACAAGAGCAGCATCTATATCTTGTGCTTCCCATTTGGAGTTACAAAGCACTCCTTAATCCTGTTTTAAGCCATAACGATGTTCAACTTGCCCACAAAAGTTTGGATTATACAGAAGTATGAATACTGAACATTACTAAGAAAAACCTACAGCATCAGGGAGAATAATCTGAGGGGCATTGGACAATACCAGGGGAGCCAAAGGAATGAGTTTTCAAACATCTACTGGGCAGTACTGCTGTGAATTAGGATTAGAAGCTGCCAGACATGACAAACCCTCATAAGACCTCTCCAAACAGGACTCTGGTTGGGCCGGAAAACTTGCAAATACATCCCCCAAAACATGGGGACACTAGCAGGTGACAGTCTTCATTGGACAGAGTCAGGAAACATCTATCTCTGTTTTCTTGCATACCTTAAATTTTGCCTCAGAATGAAGTAAGATATCTGAATGTAAAACACACAACTCTTGCAAATACAAAAAAAACCCAAGGTACATACTGCCAAAATGCCACTTAGCAATCAGTGCGTAAGCCCTAGTACAAGATCAAGAACATCTGGGGGAGGGGGGAAGGGGAACAGTTGAATCATCTCCCTTAGGCAGAAAGTGTGCCAGAAATTGACAACAAAAACCAGACAAGATTTGTAATAAATTCTTTCTAGGAAACCAAACATCCTAGAAGATACAGGACATTTTTTATTTCAATTCTTTTATTTCAAGGATACTGAGTAAGCGCTTGTGTGCTTTTTTATTATTATTTTTTTTACATTCAATCCCCGTGTGCATGCTGTTTTGTAAATGTTGTCATTCATTTCCCATGGCACACAATGCTCCTTACTTCCAGAAGGCAGAATGGGTTTTAATGTGTGCACAAGAGGTTTGGTTTACAGCCTCATCCGAAGAACTTTCGGGGGATGAAGTCGGCACTGGGGTTAACTCAAGGGGGAAAAAAATCCCCTTGGTGGGGGCTCAAACATGGGCCATCAGATTGTAAGCACAAAGCTCTAACCACCAGGTAACTTAACAAGAGAACGCCAGAGGAGAGGAAGTTTGCAGTTCAGAATTTTTAGAACACATATGCTAGCCTTTGGCCTACTCTAAAAAGATCAAAACAAGATTTCACCATATGCTCTACTATTTCTTGTTCTTCTGCCACATCTTTCCAATCTTCTTTGGTTAATCTCCATAAGCAACAACAGTACTGACAACAACAACAACAACAACAAATCCTCAAGCTGAGGCAAAAGCAGATCTGCAAGTACTTTAATTCTTTTATGGGCAAACAACAAAAAATCAAACAAGAGCCTCAATTTGTGTGTACAGTAAGTTATGAAAAAAATAATTAAAAAAGAGAACCAACATTCATTGCCTGGGAGTATGGAAAACAGCTGTCTTAACTGCAGGTTTACAGTGGTCACACACTTACTTACTACACCAGTCTGTCTTCCAATCCACAGAACAAATAGAAAGAAAATCAAGATACTTGGTTATTCATTCTGCTTCTCTTTCATGGATTTTCAATTTTGTTTAAAAACCTAAAACCTTCCCCTTCGCTGTGAAAAAATTAAAATCAAAGCATAGGAAATATATTTGAGGGAACACATTTTTTTTTAAAGACCAGAAAAGCGGACAAAGACAGTTTGATCTTGCAGCAAAGGAAGTCAATAAAAAATGCCTTCAACCATCAAATGCTTCTACAGCAGTACACTTTGCACACAAGGAGAACAGAAACTGGGACAAAATATTAGTTCATCAACATCATTTTACAAGTAACATCATCATCATCACATTTACACAAACAACCACTAAAAGCGTATGTCATGAACATACAGGTTTAAACAACAGCAACAGAACCTGCTCACAGTAGACATCTCTTCTTTACCCCCCTTCACAGTTCCTTTTTACTACAAGAGAAAAGAACCAAAACTTTTGACATCGGTTTCTGTCATTTTTTTTATTTTTTTTAATTTTCTATACACTTTTATATTTTTATGTATAATTTACATAACATTTGCTGCCTCATTGTCACTCTGTGAGAATATTGAAACTGAAGTTCAACTTCTTTTACAAACTTTAAATATGACAAGACAAATCATTGAATATTTACAAAATTATTTACAGACATGACTAACTTAGAAGAGGGGGGGGGTTCGTTCTCTTCATCACAAATTTATTGGCAAAGTATACATACAACATTGCCATCTTTTTTTGTTTAGTTTAGCAACCCACGGACAAGCAGAGAAGCCTGCATTCCGGCAACATGTCGAGCCAGAGGACAAACTTTTGGATTTGTTTCGTTTATGATGGATGCCACTTGCACAAAGGGAACACTGAAACATCAACAGTCACCAGTCGCTACATCGTCCAAGCCTCCATTGTTGTTGCTCAGAACATCACCTGGCCAATGCTATACAGTGAGAATAAATAGAAACACTCACTCAACAACATGGCTAGCACAAAAAAGCAGACGGGCTAGAAGGAGGAGGGGGCTCTCTGCATATATATACAATACACACACATAGGCAGCAGCATTACTCGTTTCTCATATCCAGAGGAGAAATTTTGGTGTCCAATGCATGCTTCTTTTTTTTTCAGCTGAACGTGAGCAGGGGAATTTATGATTATGCTCTTTTAGGTCATATACAAATAGGGGGAAACAAAACAAAAAAAGACCGATACTTCTGAATCCAAGTGTATTGTCTTCAAACAACAAAATGTGAAATTAAACAGAAAATTACCAAAATACTTCATTTCAGCAAGTACACAAAGATTGCAGTTCTAATCCACATCAGGTTAAGAAAATACAATATTTTATTGCAGGAAACATGAAGCACCATTCAAAATGACCACTGCAGAGGCCTTTCAGATTTGTGTGTGTATCTGTTGATGTTAATAAACCCCTTTGCTCCACAATTCTGGGCGCTTGACTGACTGAACTCATCTGTGAAACATTAATTATGCTATAGAAAAACTAGAATGTGTTGGTAAAAAAGTCATTAAAAACACTTCATAATAAAACATATATAATGCATTGGCAGAACTGTGCTGGCTTTTGTACCACAAATTCACCATCAAAACTGTGAAAACTATTCAGGTTTACTGTGAAAGTTTACCCCCCCCTTTTCCAAAAAACCACACACAATTAATTTGATCCATTAGACACAGCATATTTGTCTGAACCTGATAAAACGCTGTACAACTTGCTGTTTCTAGCGCCTAAAAAAAAGAGTCACCCATACACTCTCCATGCATTTTGAGACACTGTCCCCTCCTCATCATCCTGTATTTGAGAAAGCTTCAACAACTGCTTTCGTTTTGCTGAGTGAAGAAAGCTCTGGGAGACTTATCCTGACATTGACTTGTTAGATCAATCTTTCAGTTTCCCATGATCCAAAAATATTTTATTTTATTTTTATTTTATTTTATTTTATTTTATACCACTTTAAATCACACTTATTCCATTCTGCATTTCTTCAACTCCTTTTCAGCTAAATGTGTTGTCTGTGTTTACTGATACCTCATAGAAAAGTGCAGAGGACAGGCTGAATTAGTACTAATGCCGCTGTCACAAAGATGGCTATGGTTTTACTTTACTACATGTGGTCACTCTCCTCTCTCTGTCTTCTCTCTCTCTCTTTTAACCTACTACAACAAATAAAGAATGTGAAGCAAGCCATGTAGGCAAAGCCATGGCTCAAATTTGTACACACTGCTTCAAAAGAGAACAGACTTAAAAACTCACGAAGGATGGACATACTGAACTTTTTCTGTCCTATGTTGACAAAATCTTATTGGACAGGCAGAATGTTCGGGCTTAACCAGTTCGCTGCCAATAGGACATCAGCTGATGTTCTAGGCACAGTGCTTCTCCAGTGTCTATAGGACGTCAGCTGGTGTCTTCATTTTATTCCGATTTTTCACAAGTTCTTGTCTGATGCAAAAGTTTGCATGGCCATACTGAGGAAATGGGTAATGCCTGGTCCTGTGCTTGTAACTCTGCAGGAGGTCTGCCCGCTGGCCTCAGCTGACACATTTCGACCTCAGGGCAGTTCATCAGAAAGTTTATATGAAAAAAAATGTCAGATTTGCATGAAAAATGGCAGGAGAATGGGCTGGGTAGGCAGAAAATGAGCACGAGAGAAGACAGAGAGGTAAGGATAAAAACAGAAAGAGAGTGACAAGAAAAGGGGAAATTTTTAGCACAGAATTTCAAGGTGTAGATGCTATTCATACTGAAAGGGCCTCTAGTACTCCCACTGGGAGTTGGTCCAAAAGTTAAAATATATTCTCACACAATTAGAAAAAGGTATTAACTATTCTAGATTAGGAATTGAAGAACTGAATCCCTCTAGATCACAGCAAACGTCATTTCTTTCTTCATGCTAGTCAGTGATCAGCCAAGTTTGCGCGCATCTAAGCCAAGCGCAATGTGGTGAGATGGATTCTCAACATATGTGCTGTACAGTCAACCAGCCATCCACTTTATGCATAACATACACCACTATGCTAGCATTCCATTATCCTCGAAATAAAAGAATAAATAAATAAATAGCACTGCAAATGATTTTTTATCAAAATAATTTTTTCTTTCTCAAATAGTTTTCACTCCAGAATTTTTTTGTGAATTACAACCCCTGAAACTAAAATTCTCTATTACTGGGAAGAACCGTAAATCAGACTTTTGCTGGCAGCGAACTGGTTAAACGCTTATTTTGTAAAAAGGAACTAAAAGCCCAGTGCTTTTTGTATGTTTATAAACAACATTTTGCTAACATACCAAGATTTACAACTTCATGACAATACAAACTTGAATATAACATCTGCCTTCAGTAACATCTTGCAAATAAGTAAACAACGCTGGCTTTTCAATAGCAGGGATATTTTAGCATGGGAGCTAAATGTTTGAAAGTGCATTCTGAATGCAAGTCAGCAAAAGTTCACTCCCTTACAATGTCCCATCTTGCTTTATTTTATCTCGATGGCATATATTATGTGCTCAACATCCTTTTCACTGTAATTTTTCTCCTCTTAAGCTAATCAACTAACATTCTGTTAGTGCACGCTAAGAAAATAGCAGAGTTAAGGTTTTTTTCCAGAATAGCAGACTACATGTTCTCAAATAAAATGTTTTGTGTTTGTTTCGGGGTTGCTTTTTTTCCTTAATTTTTTAGCCACATAATTCTTTATAAAATGAAAATACAAATGCTTGTTGTGAGAGCTCTGAGTAATCATAATAATTCCTTTTCTGTCCACCCCCTCTTTCTTTTCCCTCAACTTCTACCTATCATCCCATCATACACCAGTCCTCTACCTTCTCAATAAAGCAGTCTGCTTTCTAATGATAACAATTAATTCACAGCATTTTCTGTTGCTGTATGAGTGACAGGAATACTGATCATCATGACATGCATTAAATCCATTTTCAACACTTAAGACATACTGACGTCACGTCCTCTATTTGACTGATACTCGTGTTCTGCAACCGAAAGCACCATTAGCTATTTGATTTTTTTGAGTAAGAGATACTCAGTTGCAGCAACAGCAGCATTCAGATGACACCACCACCATTGCTACACGTACTGTCAACACTAGCCCCTGAATTTAAGTTACTGATACATATAGCTGCTTTGGGCAAAGAAAGTAGACCTGTAGACATGCATCTGTAACTGTTGAACATGCTGTTTGCACAGCAAGGTTACAAGTTTTTATTTATCAGCTCAGCCAGATGACAAAATTCAAACATGACAACTGTGTAATAAATGGACAATTTTCAGCTTGCATAAGAACTCAAAATATTTTGAATAAAACTAGTTCTGCCTGTGCTATACACCTAAAACAAAATCATACAACACAAAAACACTTGTCATTTGGTTT
Source organism: Concholepas concholepas (assembly GCA_034780235.1). Taxonomy (NCBI): domain Eukaryota; kingdom Metazoa; phylum Mollusca; class Gastropoda; order Neogastropoda; family Muricidae; genus Concholepas; species Concholepas concholepas. The sequence continues at coordinate 20,647 of JAUZNI010111004.1, read as the reverse complement.
AACTGGTTATATTCACATTAAATACCGTCTACTTTCCAGTGATTTTTTTTTCTTCTGTGCCTTCATGGGAGTGAGCAGATTGTACTAAATGTGAATATCTCCATATTGTTTACATCTTAATAAAAAAAGGTTAGAAAGTTTCAATAATTGCCCTGTTTTGATGAGCCCGTTCATGCACACAGTTTTGATAAAACACTGTACAAAATAAATACAATTTCACATTCAACATCTTTAACAAAAAGTGTTTCGATTCTCAATCGCACTTAAAGAGAAGCCCCACAGATGATCATGATAAACAGAGTGATGGATGGGTTGAGGCAGGAAAGCACTGGACAGCTTGAAGTCCAGCATGAAAAACTGGGGCCCCAACATTCTGGTGGTGAGTGAGGACTTGGGGGGCTGGCTGGCTGGCTGGCTGACTGACAGTTCCACGGCCAGAAGCACCAGAGTAGGAGAGGAGGCAGTGGGTCATGCGTACAGACTGGGGGGAGGGTAGCAACAGGACGGCAAGAAAAGTCATGAGCAGACAGGCCCAGGAGTCCTGGCGGGCTGAGTGGTGATGTTCACGTGTCATGCAGAATCTCCCACAGGCAGTTGGACAGCGCTGTAGAGGACTCGCATGCACTGATGGTCACGTAGCTCAGCTGTCGCTCCCGGTGTTTGATCAGACTGCAATCACCACATGAGTTACGGTTAAGAGAGGCAAGCAGCTTGTTTTCCTCCTCCTAATGAGGAAAGTAAGGAACGACTGAATCATCACTTTTAATAATAACCCAGAACAAGTCTTTCCATTTTTCTCACCTCTTGCACAAGTCTTTCATAGCGTAACAGAGTGGAGATCTTTGATCTCCTATCTCTGTTCAACATCCTGGGTACAAGGCACGGCTAGACAGTTAGGATGTGGCCTCTAAAAAAGAGGCTGCATAAATTCTACGTTTCACCGTGAAGGCGAAGTGTATACAATGGGGAGGTTCAAACCACCACCCAACGAAACAGTGTCGCACAATTCGCAGGTGTGTCCAGATTTAGAAACACGACGCTGCGACAGGACTCTGATCGCATGGGGGGTAATCTAATTACCGCCCCGTCACAATAGTAGCGGTATGAACAGCTAACATATGACCAAGAAGCTGAACAACATCTTTCAAATCATATCATGATAAATGGGCTATAAGTTATGCACATGTCACTGTCATCAACATTTACAAGCCAATCACATCGAGAATTCTTTATGAATGGTAACTGTCACTCTTCGCTTTAAGCATACTTGCAATCACTCTAGACATTCCCACTCCAATTTGTTATTGGGGACACAAATTCTAGCACACAAGGAACTCATCACTGAACCCAACAGAGGTCCTCTTCTTCACCTAAAATCTGGGTTATTATTCTGATTTTCTTTGAGGAATGGATGTAAAAATTTTAACAAATTTAATAAAAAAATTTTAAAAAGCCAGCATGTGTGCTCACACTTTTCCCTCCAAAAAAAAGTTTCAAAAATTTCAAAAGATAATCCACCTTACCTTCTACCCAGTGCAGAGTAACGAGCAAGGTTCCTAAGGATTAAAGCAGCTGTCAATCGTATGTGTTTGGTCACGGGGCCTTCTCGTGGGTCCTGCACAATATACAACAAACTTTATGAAATCTTTTGAAAACGACATCAGCAAAAACGCTAGATGAAAACCTAGTTTGGGGTGGTTTGTTTGTTTGGGTTTTTTTTATTTTTTACTTTCAATAAGCGTAGATGCATACCTTTTTTTCCTTTCCTTTTTATTTTCATAGTCTACTTCTTTGCATTTGAGGATTTTCTTATTTCATTAAGGAACTGTTTAACACCACCAGCCGCCATGGAGTAGTGGTTAGCACATTGGATGCATGGCTGGAAGGTTGCAGATCGTAAGAATCCCATCAGACATAGTTTTTTTCTGACTTTAGCTGCCTCCTGACCATGTGGGTTTGCTATGGGCTAGTGGATAGACTGGGGCCACACAATAAAGCATCATCCACTTTACAGATGTGATTTTGAGAATGTTGCTGAAATTACAACAGTGCAGGTGTCTGTATCTCTTGGGCCTGATTATATAGAGCACAGCCCTGTCAAGCAGTCTCAAAGCTGGTGCAACTACATAGCATCTCTGTCTGATTACGTGGTCCCTATTGCTCTGGTCTCATGATAATCTCAGTTTCTATTTCTCATACTGATATACAACATGTATTTGTGGTGAATCTACATCAGAGACTTTGAGGTTTTGAAATTCATGAGAGATGGTCACTGCAGGGATGTTGTAAAGGCTGCCCGCCACCTCAGGTAGGCCCTCTCTCTCCGTCTGACTCCGTGACTGTAAGAATACTGTTGTCAGCAGAGCGCTTAGGAGGTAGCCTTTGTGTATGTTGGGTCAAAATGGGCTCTCACTACCGCCAAAGCAGCAATTCAAGAACATTCCAACGGGTTCTAACAATGCGTGACTCCCTGTGGACTTCTAACCCTAAAAATACTAAATGATCAGCTGGGTATAGCCGGGGTGGTGGGGTCGGTATGAGTGGCATGGGAAAAGCAGGACAAAGTGGTACAGAAGAGTTGAGGCAGCAAAACAAACAAAAATTCTTCTTTTTATCTTACTTTTCTGTTTACTTCTTTGGCCAGGCGGGAAACAAAAGGCTTAAGTTTTGCTGAATTAGAGAAAGATAAAAGGACACAGCCCCTGTGTGAAGATAATATACATGCAGGTCTCAAACCAAATAATTTGATGCCATCACCCACACTCTCACACACAACTTGCAAGCCAAAATACAAATTTATGGAAACAAACTGTGTAAAAAAAACACACTCGCTTCTTTTTTTCATCAAGTATCTCTTATAGTTAGTTAAAAGCCATAAAAACTGCACAGACTGACAGACCTATAGCCCTGACAATCTACTCACAGCAAATTCAGCAAAGGGAGGTTTGATATGGAAGCGTTTGATGGCCTGCATGGCAGCGTCAGGGGGGTAGACCAGGGCCGGAGCCTGCTGGAGAGGTGTAGGGGCCTGAGGGGACGCTGCTGCTGCAGTCTGGGCTGCCTGGAACCGCCGCTGACACGCAGCGCGCTGGGCCATCTCTGAGCAGTGGTGGTCCTGCAATGATGGAATATAATAATATATATATAATAGTCACAATGGGTAACCATCAGATTTGCAAAATACACACTGATTCTCATTCTGTGGGCAAGAGCTCGGAGGTTCACCAATGGTGAGATTTTTGTGTATGCAACCATTTTATCCCACCATTAAGGTAGCCGCATTCCAACTTTGGGGATACAGTTGGGAACTGAACCTACACATTTTGCCAGGATAGTCGGGAGTACTCCATGCTCTTATCTATTTTCAACTGTTGTGGGGGTTTTTATGTAAGTCCATAAGCACATGGGTCTGACTGGTTTAGAGTCTCCTCCGAAAGACTTGACATTCAGTTCAATTTTCCCGTCAAACTGGGAAGAAAAGGCAAGGCCCACAATCGAACCTTGAACCTCACAGTTTACTTGTTAGGCAGGCAACGTCTAAACTGTCCTGCCACCTTCCTTCTTGAACTATTAAAACTATTAACAAAAAAAAGAAGAAAAAAGAGAAGAAAACACAAAACACACACGTACTCACACACACACACACAACACACACACACACACACTCACACACACTCGAAGTTGACAAATTGTGAATCTAATTAAAATTCAAACAATTAAGAGAAAAACCTACCTGTAAATGAGTGACCAGGGACCACCTTTTTCTCCGGAGTGGCTCACAGCCGTGCCAGTGACACACAGCCTCAGGTAACGCAGGTACGTGAGTTTTAGAGGCATGGATATAAACCAGGCGAGCACTGTCAAAGCACCTGCCAACAAGTCCATCCACTGTCAGTTTTCTTCTGTTATTCAACAATTTGAATCTAAAGTCTCTGATCAATGACATACAATTCTATGGAAATTATTTTATTTTTCATTCCTGGTCCAGAAGATCTAAGAAAACCTATCTGAAATTTGTTCACTTTGTACTGCACAGTGCACACTAACATTCATGAGAATTCTCATTCATTATCATGAAGACCTATCTACAAATTGAAGCGTCTGATCATTGTACACATTTAACAGAAGCTTTCACAATGCACTTACAGTGAATTTGAAATTAGGCGACTGCACTGTACACAAACAGAAGTACTGAAACTTCTTTTGTGTTTGTTGATGCTGGTTTGGCTTTGGTGTTTGTGTCAGCATGATATATTTAAAGCATAGCATGCTTTTTGGGGGGGATTAAAATTCAACCATCATCAAAACCGGGCATCAAACCCACAAATGAGAAAAATGCTATTTTTTAATCAAACTATAATCCTCATCTAAAAGAACAACAAAATAGCATTGTTTGAAAGAGGACAATTGCTGTATTGGAAAACACTTCAAATTTACAGTCCAGGTATCAGGCTTTTCTGTGTGAATAGAAGCATTTCAAATTAACAAGCCAGTAATCAGGATTTTCTGAATAGAATGAAGTATTTTAACTCAACAATCCAGTAATCAGGCTTTTGTATGTGAACAGAAGAAGAAAATCAACTCAACAATCCAGTAATCAGGCTTTTGTATGTGAACAGAAGAAGAAAATCAACTCGACAATCCAGTAATTAGGCTTTTGTATGTGAACAGAAGAAGCACTTCAACTCAACAATCCAGTAATTAGGCTTCTTCTCTGTGTGAATTGATAGATTATGGGGAAAGACCAATATTTCCAACTGATATATGTAGAGATTATATTCTGTGATTTTTTCCCCCTCCTTTTTCACATTCTGAAACATGATCGTATGTGTCATGAATTTCACTGTTAACATTCACATTTGCGTTTTTGTTGATGCATTTAACAATGTAGATTATAATGTGGGGAGTAGTCTGCAGGTACAGACACATCATGAGAAAGAATATTCAACATTTTAGTATCAGGTGCATGGTTTTTTTATGCCTCAAAGGACAAAAAACTGAAAAGGATAATGAAGAAGACATGAGAGTCAGAAACTTCAACAAACCATATCTTTTTCCAGTCAGGAAGGATGGGGCAAAATCTATCACTTTTTCTAAATGTTTTCCTCATTTCTATCTCAAGCTTATTTCACATGTTTTCCCTGAAACTTGCCTGAAAATCTGCCATATTTCCGATATGATATAAAGAACAAAATGACATTATACTCCACTGGCATGTGAAATCTTACAAGTACAACTCTTCAAATTTTATTTATGAATAAAAAAAATAAATAAATAAATAAATGAATTAATAAAAGATGGTCAAACTTCTTCCTTATACAGGCAGCACTTTGAAAATCAAAACATAAGATCAAGAACTAATAATGCTTTGGGCACCCGAGGACCAAACGCATGATTTCTCAGATAACCTGAAGACTTACAATCTATATTCTAGCAAACATATGAATACAATGACAGGGGTCATCAAAAAAATGTTGTGTAAAACCAGTCAAATCCTTATAGTGTGTATACTGCCCCAAAATAATCATATCTAATCAAAATAAACAATCTAATAAAATAATCATTTTTTGGTAGGCACATATGAGACAACAGAAGAATAAACAGCAAAAAAGTGACAGCTTACCTTCCACATCCAGCCCATTCACACATGTACTCCATGACCAGAGGTACTGCAGGGACTGGAGGGGTAGGACTTTCCGGCGCTGCGTTCTTCCCTCCTTTACGTTTCTTGGACTTTGACGGAGGTTTCTCTGCCTTGGGCTTGGGGACGTACTTCTTTTTGGCTTTCTTATTGATGGCTTCCGACTTGGGAATGGTACCAGCCAATACCAAGGGCACTTCAGGGAACACAGAGGAGCAGGACGGGGAGGGGGATGGAGCAGTGCTGGAGGAGGGCCTGGGGAAAATGGGAGCACCCTGAATGGAATGCTTGTCACTACTGACAGAGTCTGCTAGGGAGGAGGCAAAGCTATCACAACTGACGTCGCTGTCATGAGAACTGTTCGGAGAGAAGAGGGGCCGCACCCCAATTTCACCTGCTTTGGCGCAGTTCACCACTAAGCGACTGTCTGTGGAATCTAAGCTGACCTCTTCCATGCTGGTCTGCTTGACCAGCACCTGCCCCGGCTTGTTGTGCACAAATGGGGTTGGCTGAGCCACATGGTTCTCACTGCTGGAGGGGGCCTCCAGACTGCCCAGTCCATTCACATGCCACATCTCGGGCTTCTTGTGGGAGTCTACCTCCATCACTTCATTGCTGGTCCTCCTGGCCTCCCCTGTCTGCACCATCTTAGAGTCCTGGTCCCCCCCACCCATGGTCTGGTTGGTGCTAAGCTTCACATCCCCATTTTCACGATGATGGGCCACACCATTGATCTTGGCCATTTTTTCAGCCATGTTCAAGAGAATGTCTTTAGACAGCTGCCCCGATTCCTTCAGGCTGTGGCCACTGCTTTCCAGCAAACCATTAGGGATGTGATCCAGCCTCTTTGACCCTTCCATGGGTGAGGGTGGCAGATCATTAGACGCTGAATCAGGGGACGCCAAACCTCCATTCACCTCTCCCAGTCCGTTACAGTCTTTCTTTGTGGACACACTACTACTGCTGCTGCCATTGGTGTGCCCATTGTCTCTGGCAGGGTGTGGGTGAGATTCTGCACATGGTCTGATGGCATGTGGGGGATTGCTGCCTGCTCTGTGCACCTCCTGTCCCGACAGGATGGCGTGGGTGATAGACATGGAGGGGGATGACATGGTGGACCCTGGCTGAGTGCATGGCAATGATGTATGTGACAAAGATGACAATGACGATGAAGATGCTGCTGCAGCAGGATGGGGTAAAGGGGCGGATGATGAGGAACACGATGATGGATGGGGTGGAACATTACACAGTAGTGATCCAGCAGACCACTGTGTTTGAACCGCTTGTGCTGCAGGAATGGAGGGTATGGGGGGCCTTGGAGTCACAGTTCTACCTTCACTGTCTGCTGTCTGGGACGGAGTGCTGCACACACTGGGATGACTACTGTCACCACCACTTTGGACTGTCACTGACTGCGCCTCACATGCACCACCGCTGCCTCCAGGAACCACTGTCTCTCTCACTGCTTTGGCCTCTTCATTGTCTGTGTCAGGCTTGGCACTCACTGGCGCCTGTGTGACACTAACAGGCATTGAAGCTCTGTGACTAGACAAGGCAGCGACAACAGAAGCTGATTGGTGAGGGATGATTGTACGATAGGGCATCATGGTGGGTTGGGATATGCTTCCAGCAGTCGTCTGCACCATGGTTGTGGGTAAGGAAGTACAACTCGCTACCTGTGAGGAAGTGATTTGTGGCACTTGATACATTGGCAGCTGTATCACCACAGGCTGGGGGGACTGTGTCTGAATCCTCAAAGGCTGACTCTGTCCCTGAATGTGCAGCTGCCCCTGGCCCTGGATATGCAGCTGCTGGACAGGCTGGTGCAAGATCTGCTGAAGGCCTGTCTGTCCTTGAAGGACCACGTGATTCTGCTGCTGCTGTTGCTGCTGCTGCTGCTGCTGCTGCTGAACAATGATCTGCTGCTGACTAGGCCTGATGTGAACCTGCTGACCAGGATTCCCCGGCAACAGGATCTGCTGAGCTGGCAACTGCCCAGGCATCCTCTGCTGGATCTGGATCTGTGGCTGGGGCTGGCCTGGCTGCTGATGCACGATCACCTGATGGCCCTGGGGCACGTGCACCACCTGCTGGGTGTGGGGCTGTATGGAGTGAATCCCCTGAGGCTGACCAGGCTGTGGCTGAACATGGACCATCTGTGGCGGGATCTGTTGGGACTGAACTTGGACTCCTTGTGATGGATTCTGTTGCAGAGGATTCTGTCCTGGCTGAGCCTGGGCCTGGACGGCCTGTGACACAGTCTGTGTTGGCTGCACTTGAAGTGGAACAGTTTGATTTCCTTGTGACTGTAATGGCTGCTGAACTTGAGCCAGTGGAGACTGATTCTCAAATGACCGTGTCTGAACTACCTGTGATCTAACCTCAACTGCAGAAGAAACACATGTCTGCTGATATTGTTGCTGACCATGAACAGCGTAGGCCTGCTGCGGTACGGTCTGTGACTGTAAGACATGCGGTGCTGGATTCTGTGGCTGACAACTCTGTTCTGGTCGTTGTACTACAGTTTGACCAATGACCTGCTGCTGTTGTGCAACCTGCGATAAAATAACTGACTGCTGTTGCTGCGCAACCTGAAAAGCACCTGGCTGTTGTTGCTGAGGCACAGCACCTGGCTGCTGCTGTTGTTGAGGTGGGACGCTAGGCAATTGTGCCACAGGATGTGGAGATGGTGACTGGTATTGTGTTTCTTTGGCTGCAGCAGCTTGCTGCTGGTGTATCTGTGACAAACTGGTTCCCTGTGCCTGTTGTGCCATCTGTGGCAAGGACAGTGATTGCTGGAGGGCCAGTGGATAGCCCACCTTGGGCAGCTGCTGGGTAACATGGGATTGACGCTCTGTGGCTACAACAGCAGCTCCTGGCTGGACAATAGGTGTCTGAGCAGGCTGCCCCTGTTGAGGAAATGTGGATGGTAGCATCTGCTGTTCTGTCGGAGTCTGTACATGCTGGTGAACAAGGGAAGGACGAAGACTCTGCTGTTGCTGCACCTGCCCTTGCTGCTGTAGTTGTTGCTGAAGGACAGATGTCTGAACCATCTGCTGATGCACTGGCAAAGGCCCTTTCACCAGCTGATTGCTGTGGACTGAACCTACCACAGCTGATTGATCAATTTGATACTGAGCCTTCAGTTGCTGCTGAGGATGCAGCACTGGCTGTGACCTTATGAGTTGTTCTCCGACAGGTAGTTGAGGGTTTGGCTGAAGAGTGGAGGATTGCTCTGTTCTGGTGGCAATGGCATTGTCTGACTGAGATTCCTGCGGGGGTGGACTGCTAGAAGGAGTGCCCTGGCGCACCATGTTCTGACAGACCTTTTTGGCAAGCAGACTTTTGATAAAACCCGTCTCATTGCCCTGATCAGCAACACTAGCATACAGTTTAGCTGCCCCTGTCACATCCCCTTGCAAAGCTTGGTGGATTGTGGGAAACTGCTGACCTGGGGAGACTGACGTTGACGGCACTGCACTCAGTGAGGTTGAAGAGGTGGAAGAAAAAGTGGAAATACTGTTGTGGGCCATGGCAGTAGGGAGCACAGAGCCAGGCTTCATCAGAGCAGAGGAGGAGTGAATCAAGATCTGGTCTCCCCCTCCAGGCTGCAAGACACTGGCTGCCATCTGAGGAGCTCCTGCCACTTGAAGCTGTTGGTGTGGAAAGAGCACTGGACGAGCTGGCAAAGGGGCGGAGTCTGTGGAATGAGGACTGGTACCCCCAGGGCCTGGACCAGGTCCAGAGGGTGGAGCCAGGGAGGCTGCGGCTGCCGCACGCTTCTTTCCTCCTGCACCTCCTTTGCCAGACAACTGTTGCCCCCTACCCCTGGCTGTGGGAGGAGCCCCAGCACCAGTAGAACCTGCATAATTCAGAATGGGGTGTTGTAAGGGTGGCGTCTGGGGTGGCTCCATGAGACGCTGACGCAGGGTGGGGGTGTAAGTGGATGCTGGGGCTACCATGGGGTCTGAGTTTAACAACCAGTTAGCTGGCCCAGGGCCGCGAAGGGAGTTGACAGGCACACTACACGGAGAGGGTTTACAAACTGAAAAGAACACACGGAAAACAAAAGGCCAGTGCAACGACCAACAACATCCACCACTGTACTACAACACTATAGCATGACTAAAAAAAAAATGCAAAACAACAACAGTGACTTACAGGTTACAACATCAACAATATGCCACACAGCCTGTTTACCAGTATCAAATCAACAGTCTTTAGCATAAATTCAGCACTGACTCCAAAACAAGTTTATCTATCATGGCTTCAGTTTTTCTTCAAAAAATTCCCTATGAAATCATTGTCATCATGACAAAAAACATTGTTGCTGGTTACCATTATTTTTCTTCCTCCTGTACTAGACAATAGTATAAATAGTTTATAAATGGGCTTGCATATATATACTTAAATTGAACTGACTATAACTTTCAGTCATGGCAGATTGTGTGAAATTCAAGCTGCTCTTCCCAAGGGCAATGTGTAGCCTCTAGTGTAGTTCCACCTTTTTTTCAAATTTTCCCTACTGCACGCATTTTTGTTCCCTTCCTGACAGAGAGAGTTAACTTGCCACTCAAATCACAATGAATCAGTCACTGACAATCATGGCAAAGTAGCAAAGTGCATAAAGCTAACTTCTTCACTCTTGAGTCCCTGACAATCCAGTGCTGGAAAACCGTTACAAATGTGGCATATTGCATCAGTCACTGTACCTCCCACACCAAAATACTTCATAAATGTGAATACAGTATCAAAATAAACTTCTCTTATGCTGCTATATCTATTTAAAGCAGGTGCAGATTTTGCTAGTTTTCCAGAAATCTGTATACCTAAAAACTCCAGTCTCTCTTTAGTCATTTCAAGCTACTTGCACACTTCTCTTTCTGTACTCTTCTTGACAACTGTGCAAAGTGATCTCTCTGCAAGGCCCTAGTTCAGCAAATTAGTAGGGAAATCAGTAGAACTAAAACTAATTTTTTTATATACTATGATTTGCCATATAAATACTTTTTTTTTCACATACAACACAATCATTTACAAAGTTGCATGGATGTTATTTTTTTTTAAAGCAGATTAGTTTTCTTTCCACAGCTGATATTCAATTTTCAACAGCCAATGCTGAACCTGGGACCAAGGCCTATCAAAACCAGTCATTCAGCAGAATCAACACCAACCCACTTTTAAAAATAACTATCTGCCCTAATCACTTTCAATTTCTAAATCAGCCTTAGCTCATACTTTGTACAAACCCACTGATAAACTTTGGCACAGAGTTAAAAATGCTGAAACTGTACAGACTGCCAAATAAGCACCAGACATACTTACAGCTGAATTTGTCATGTACATGCAGTCTTCTATCATGATTAATTGAAATAAGCTTCTGTCTCTCAGTCCAGTGGCCCACTGTGGGAATTTGGCTAATACATATTATGTACTTTTTTAATTTGGCTGGTACTGTTACTATTCAAACTGGAACAAGCTCTCCCCATAAAGCTACCTCTGCTGACCTATTATTGAGGCTAACAAAGAACTGATGCATCCACAAAACAGTTGCTCTTTTGATTAACCAGAACCCTTTCTAAACAACAGCGTACTGTCACATCAACTGTTTTCCTTCTTTTATGGTCTACAAATAAAATGTATCCATACAAACCACAGACACGCTTGTGGTGAAGGCTAAGCCAGCTTATAAATTTGATATAGCATGACCAGAACTTTGAGGACGAAATTTGATGATCCTATGGTAGTGGCAAAGTAACAATGCAAATACAAATTTCACTATCCAGAAAATCTAATAGAAAGGCAGCCTTGTAACACAGTAAAGAGAAAGGACAGGAAAAAAAAAGTATAGAGATCTTGGACATGCACACTGGTCATTCTTGTTATCTAATAGTTCTGCACCCCTTGCTATAGAGTTCTCTATTGCCAGCTAAATCTGCACCTGACACATACCAGTTCAACACATGCATCTAAAAATGTGACAGGCAAAAATCTAAACTGTAAGTAATAAACTGAAAATAAAGAAGCTTTGATCATAAATCTGCAAAATGTTCGCAATAAATACCACTGCATTAGTACATGCTGAAATAATAACCACAAACAAGTTTTGAAAAGCACAAACACTGAAGTGAGTTATCCTTAATTCTAAAGTGCTCAGCAAAAGCAAAATATTCAAAAGGGGTCACATTAAAAAAAATAAACAAACTGAAAAAGTGTGCAACAAATGAAAATAAACCAAAACAACACTCATGGGTGTTCTAAAACCATAACACACAATCACGATTTGTACAAAAATAATCTCACTCACACACATATAACACACACACACACACACACACACACACACACACATTGTAGCATCCGTAAACAGAAATCAACCACATGGAGACAGTTTTTAAACCAACTACCTAGAAAAAGTGTTTTGCTTCATAAGAAAAAAATGGTCTGATAGAATAAGCCTCCTACACAGCCTAAAGCACTCAATGTATAGTTTGTAATGCCATCCAAGGGCCTTTTCAACCTCCTCCAATCAGTGCATGTAAAACAAAGTTACATCAGAACTGAGCGGCTTGTTTTTCTGCCTCTAGCTCAACTTCACAAACTCAATGACTCTAACAGAAAGTCAGCTTAACTTTAGGTCCATCGCAGAGAGCCTTAGTAATAGAATTGTAACTTACGGCACTGCCGTCAACATTTCATTCTGTAAGAACTCATCAGACTTGTGACTTGGCCCTGTCAATACCAGAGAATGCCCTCAACATAGGCAAGCAACTCTTTGTAATGGTTTGGGGTTTTTTGTTTGGGTTGGGGGAACTCTCTTGTGCTAGTTTTACCTACATATATATAAAAGGGGAAAAAACCCTGGGCAAGTGTCAAATGAAGCAAAGACACAACTCAAGAAGCCAATTGAAACAATAAAATGCAAGGATAAAAAACAACTAAACTTCCAGCAAGACAAAACCTTTAGAAAAAAAACTGAATGGGAAACACCAATAGGTCATACAACATACTTTTAAAGGCAATAAACCAACCATACATCAACAAAAGAGAAATAATTTTGACATCAGGGGGAGGGGGGGGGGAGGTAACATTAGTCCAGAATTGGTACTGATGTGTAAATGTATCTGAACATGGATAAAGTCAGGACATCAGCAGTGTAAAGCACTTCAGGAATTTTCAGAGAAAATGCACACCTCTTCACTCACTTGTCATAATTCTTCTCAAATACAGACACACACACACACACACTAGGCACAAACAGAAGGGAAATGTTCTCTCACTCTCAAAGACATAACTGTACACACAAAACATACACAGATGCCTGCATGTATGTACAGACATCACATTCTGGTTGACATGCATGCACATTCACATACTCCAGGGCTCCCTCTTGAAAAACAAGAAAAAAAGAAGAAATTTTAGAGTAATCTCTTTTAAAAAAAAAAAATTTTTTTAAAGAGATAAAATAAAAATTCAACCTGCCCCTCTCTGATTATATTAAGATTCAGGTACATGACCTCCCTAAAGTCAGAATGCAGCTACAAAATGGTGGGTAAACATGCATATATGTAAAATCTTACACCTTGGAGCTCCAGCTGAGGAACTGGGAAAAAAAGATATAAGACCAATTACTAGGCTGACATTTTCCTCAGCTATCTCTTCATTTCCCTTTGCTTAATGATTTCATACCATCCACTACAATTTGTGCACCTCTACTACCAACTATTGCCCTGTATGTCCATCTGACAAATGTAAAGTAACCCCCTCTACTTTAGCTACTTCTTCCAGCCTTCCAAAACCAAGTATTATGTGGCGTATCTTCCTATTTTCTGTCACACAACTAGCACCACTCTACCATACAGCATTTACTGATATTTTTCTCTTTTGATTCAACCTACTATAGCACAATATCAAAGCAGTTTCATTGTCAAAACATGTATAGTTAGAGAAAATGGAGGCTGCATATTTTCGCAATGATTATAAAGAAGACTTCAAATTACCAGTGTCATCTGCAAGCACAGAAACTGCATTATCAATTCCACTTTTCTTTGTTTTTGCTCAGCCCACTCCACCTAAATTTTATTTTGTTCCTTACTTTCCTTTAACCCCTTTTGCTGTTTTCAGTTAATGTATTTTCATTGAAATTTGTGAAATCATGGGGGGGAAAAATGGGAGCACTGATGCCCATTCTCTCTCATACACATATCATGCATGCACATGCACACACTTCACTTCTCACTGGATTAGCCCGAACAAAAGACACATTAGAAAAGCCCCAAACCTACCTTTATCTGAGCCCGCCAGAATGGCAAAGGGTTTGGGTTTGGCTCGTTTGGTCAAGCTTTTCAACACTGTTTCCTTGGGTACATCCCCTTTGTCCACTTCTGTGATTCTGGCTTGTGGAATGGCTGACCTGCACACCCCACACACCCTTACAAACACTCTTACAAAAACAAAGAAAAAAATCTTAGAATGGTAGAGTTTTCTTATTCCTTTTGTCAAATGGGATTTAACAACATGTCAATAGCTATGTCAGTATGATTAACATCAGAAAAAAGAAATTTGTATGGCACAAAGACTTTTGGGGGGACAGCTTCTTTGCCACTGAAAACTAAAAAAGTATATTTGATCATACCTCAAGTTTGTCTATACTTCTTTCAGATATTTGTATGCATAATAAACTTACCCTAATTTTTTATTTTGACATGTCAACTTTATGTCATGTTCACACAAAGGCACACGGTTGTTTTATTTCACACAGACAGCAGTCACTCACTTCACAATGCTGAGGAGGTCGGTAGCGGTGAGAGTATCAGCGATGCCAAATTTGCAGCAGAACTGTTGGTATTCAGCAAACAGGTCATTGAGCTTGGTGCAACTTCCCTTCTTGGTCTCATAGGTCCCTTGCAACCTGCAACCAAGCAACGAGCATGCCAAGTAGGACTTGTGACAACAACAACAAAAAATGAATTTGAGAGAATATTAATAATTCATACTCAACTCTCTCAGATATTTCTTTTCCAAGCTAGGAACAGATAACAGGGTTCATACAGACTTGTCAGTATGAAATTCAAGGAGCTTTCAAAGAAAATCAAGCGTGCAATTCATGCAGTATTACATTTGTAATCTACACTCACTAAGCTCTACCACTGATTGCCAACCCATATAAAATTGGCAATACATATATGTACAGATGTTAACCTTTGAGAATGCAGAAATGGAATTCAAGTATTACGGTTTCTAAAAGATTTTTCTTTTTTTTTGAATGGATACCAATTATTTATAAAAAGAAAACAAATTTAGCACAAACCAGTTTGCAGCAGTGGTCTGTAGATCAGCTCTGGCTTGGTCAGCAGCTGACACATATGGGGCGGGGTGAACAACAGAAGCTGAAAAAAAAAACAGGGAAAAATAAACTATTTCAATCTGAACAGCAACCTCCACACATAAACTTTACAAGAGAACCCCCAATATCTGAGAATGTAATTAGCAAGCTCATCTGCCTAAATAAAGTTCACACTACTTCAAATCAAGCAAATATAACACTGAAATACAATTCATAAACTTTTCTAATCCTCTTCTTGATTTTAACTCATTCAACCATAAACGCTAACACATACTCAAATGAGACTGAGTAGTCTTACCAGCCTGAGCCAGAGCAGCTCTCGGGCTAGGTACCTGTTGTATTGTTGTTGTTGTGATTATATTTACGTCATAACAACAACACAACAGGTACCTAACCCGAGAGCTGCGTGTGTTCAGGACAGCAAGACTACTCAATCTCCCCTGAACAGTGCTCGGGCTCAGGGTTGAATGAGTTATGGCTCTTACTGAGTCACTTTTTTTTTTTTTTTTTTTTACACTTAAATAAACCACCACCTTATTCTTTAATGTAAATAAATGCCTGGACAGAGAAGAAACCTAATCCAACCATGCATGCTCACACACAGACACTGGAAAACATTACATTTCAGAAAGGACAGACAAATCATGTCGATAAAAGACATAAAAAAAAAAAACTTTGAATGATCCCAACAGAAGACAAGTCACATACCAGGGTGGTGTCCTGGCGCCATGGCTTGGATAACTGTGCGGGAGGGGGTTGGGATGGTGTGGTGGGGGGCACTGGGGTCAGCAGGAGGAACGTACTCCACCACCTTGATGCCAATCAGAGAGTTTGGACCGTACGACTGCGCTTCCACCGTGATCAAATTCACCAACATATCTGAAAGCACCAGGGATTCCTCATTCAAATAAACATGTTCTACACATTCTTTCACTATTATTATTATCACTGATATCATTATTATCATCATATCATACTATACGCACACAACAGAAAAATTAAGGAAGGAATCTGTAAGGGGACATCAACTCGTTTTTACTTTATCTACCTGAACATTCAGAAAAGGAGGTCGAATTTACTCTGCCTTTGTGTGTACGTATATATACACACACACACACACACAAAAACACACACACAATCTTCAGAAAAATTAATCTTTTTTAAACGAATGAGCACACACGCACACATATCTTCAAAAAAGTTTTAAAATGTGACTGAGTACCATACTTCCACTGGGTTGTTGCTTTTTGTTGAGTTATGGGGTCGTTGTTGTAAGAAAGGAGATTTTGGTGCCGTCAAACTAATAATTTCTGAAAGAAAGAAACTGAGGTACACTGTGCCCAAGTTCTCCCTCCGAGAGTGACTTACCCACAGCCTGTTTGACATGAGCTATCATGTTGGTGGAGTTTTCCCCCAGCTCTGACAGCTGGTAGAGGGCCTCCAGAGTGTGGACGATCAGCTGAATGTCATACACCGTCAGCAGCTGCACGATCCGGGAATATGTCTCCTCTTCCAGGCTCTCGTTCAGCACGGCTTCGTTCTTCTCCATCTGACTCAGCTTGCTCAGCATTTCTAGGGCTGGGGTATATACAAAAACTGACTTACTATCTAGTGATTATTCCTTTTTTATTTTTTAACTTTTTTTTTTTTTTTTGGTAATTCTATGGGGTTTTTGTATTCTTTCAAAAATAAGATGAAAGCTGTTAATGCCAAATTTAGCATTTCTATCTGGATTGCTATGGTAATAAATCAAATTTTTCTATATATGACTTTTTGCAAAGGTGAGATCAATGTTTTAATACATGGTCTAGCTAGCTGGCTGGCTGAATGTGAGTGTTTGTATGTGTGAATACATGTGTGCATGGACCTGTTTATCTGTATCTCAGTAAGAATGTATCTAGACCTATTGTGGTATGTCTGTTCATGAATCTATAAACCCAATTACCTATTATGCCTTTGAATATTCCTTTCTGTCCATCTACTTCTTTGTGCATCTACCAGAATTCATAATACTTGTATTGCACTTTGTATATATGCTTTGATAATGATTAGAAACATTTTCCATTAAATAATACAAGTTAAAGCATCCAAAACAACACACACAAAAAGACTTTTTTGAAGCGCTTTAGTTCTAACACACTATAAACAAAATCCCTTTCTTCCCCACATGCCAGGATAAAACACAGCCTTAGCGCAGGCTGACAGTCCAGATCCACCCTTACCTCTGACAATGGCGAACTTGTCCTGTTCCATCAGGGATTTCTTGATCAGTTTCATGATCAGCTGTGTGACCATGGTCTCCAGAGGCTGAAGCACCATCTGTGGACAACAGGGCAACAACTCCACTGATCTCTCCCTATCCAATCATCATGCAGCAACACCACAGTTAGTTACTCTGCTCAACTTCATTCCCTTACTTATTCCAGTCTGAAAACCCTCTAAAAGGAGAGGCTCCAACATCATTTAACAACTGGATGAACTGAGCAATGTTAGAATCTCATGATTGAATTACTTGCTGGATATCACATGACAGACATGATGCTTTTTTTCCTGAGTAACTAACTGCTGAACCTACCTCGACCCCAAATATACATCTTTTATTTACCATTTTGTAATTGATGTTTCCAAAGAATAAATGCCCACTGCTCCCCTCCCTGTTGGATCAACATGTTGGCTGAAGGCACCTATGTGGTATTTTGCAGATTTATCTGATTAACATCACTGAAGGTCAATACTATACTAGCAACCAACAACAGTGTTTACTTACTTTCACGTTTCCACTTTCAATGTTGACCACCTCTAGTTCTGAATCAGATTTATGCTGCCACTCTCCTACCATTTCAACCCTGTGGTAAAGATGCTAGCACCATTAAATTGGAGCATTTTCACTCCTAGTCACACAAATGGGAGAAGAAAAAAAATAAATCTCAAACAAACTAAGCTCAACCTGAATTGAAATTGCCAGTTTCAAAGTCAATGATCTCATACCTTTTGTTCAATGTGTCCCAAAGACCACAGTCTAGACTTTTGAATCATAAAAATTATTGGTGAATCTTAGCACAAGGCAGATCAGAACTAAAATACATCCCTTATTTCTGTATCAACGTTATCATTAGCTAATAAAAGCCGACACTTCTGTTTTTCTTATTTATGCTCAGTAATTTTTTAGCAATAAGACAGAAGGAAAAAAACGTATTCAAATAAGAACAAAAATCTGTATTCAAACATTTTGCTAACCTGAGCAGCTAGATTGCCCAGCGTGTCCAGAGCCAGCTGACAAAGGCTGCCATAAGAACTGTGAGCACACAGCATCAGGAACCTACAACAAATCAAAGTCATTCTGTTGACAATACAATACAAACATTTCCGTATCATTCCATTCAGCATACCTCTTTTGAAATATATTTTCTTTCTTTCTCTCATCTCCTCACTTCCTACATATCAACATAAATATGCCAGAAATACAGCCCTCCACAAAACCATATATTACAGTTAATATACCAATCAAATGTTATCTCCACAAGTGTATTAGTCATGAAATCTGTAACGGCAGGGTCACACTAATCACATCACTGCACAGTTAACCACACATACCCTGTAACACATTCACAATAAAACCACATTTAACCACACATACACGTATTCACAATATAACCACACATACACATATTCACAATATAACCAGTTAACCGCACATATTCACAATATAACCACAGTTAACCACACATACACATATTCACAACATAACCACAGAGACTGAACAACAGCCACCCACTGATCCATTCCCAAACCAGTCCTCTTTCCCATTAACTTCTGTCCCACATACTGTCAATGTCTACCTTAACCTGCAATATACAGCCATACCTAAAAATCAAGGAGCTGGATGCCAGAAACTGCTGGTTGATATCTTCAAAGGACAAGTTGCGGATCAACATGGCCAGCTGGTGACAAAGACACAGTTTGGGTTAGGTATTTTTTGTGGTTTGTTTTCTCATCTTGGTTTTTTTTCCCCCTCAACCATTGATGCTTCATGCCACATTATCATCATTTACCACCAAGAATTTTTTTTTCATTTTCTTTTTTTACTGTTTTTTTCTTTTCAATTGGTTCCCTCCCCTGCCCCCACCCCCCTTCTTTCAGGGGATGAAGGTATTGGATTTTTTTATATCTGCTTTTTTTCCCTTTTTTTTGGTTAAAAAAAAGCTTTACCTTAAAGAGCAGACAGCTAAAAAATATTTTTACAAGCCAAACAAACAAAAACAAAAAAAAACAAATCTTTTACAAACCACAGAATATAATGGTGCAATTCATTAACAGTAAAGAAAATACAACCCATTTCTTTAAAAAAATTGTTCTGAAAATTTTTGGTTATATTTAAGCTTTACAAGCACATGTATACAACCACTACAGAATGAAAAAATGAATTTTAAAAAGTCATCAATAAGGTCTCTTTGCTTCCTGACTTGAGTCAATACAGAGCTAAAATTCAACAACCGAAGATAAATCTTCAACAAAATAAACTAATCATTCCCAAGGCAGACCAAAAACCCCACCTTTTTGTCTAGAAGACAGCATGCAAATGATCTCAAACCAACACTATCCCTACAGGAGTCAAGGACTAAAGAATAACAACGCTCACCTGTAACACTCTTTGTCCTTCAGCATCCCTGACACCCAGGTCTCTGCCAAGATGCAGTACCTCACTGCCTGCCATTTCATCTGGAAATGGAAAGTACCAGTGACACTGACAATCATGGCATTAAAAACTCGAGCAATTCATCTTGATATTGAGCAAACTGTGAGAAAATGCATAATACTTATCCAAAAAAACTTTAACTTTCGCTGCGTAAACCAAACACACATGCACACACACACACACACACACAAAAACACACACACACACACACATACATCTAATAAAAGCCAATGTTAAACTTCTTTATGTGGCCAACACTGCCTCTAAAACTGCTGGAGTAAGACCTCACATCATCAAAGAGAAAGCATGAATCTAATGCGGCAACTGTATAAATTATTTCTGAATGATAAACCATTTCTAGAAACAGGATACAGAAAATACCTTTAAATAAAATGCCACACAATTTACATAACAAATCTGGGTATGGCTGGGGTGGAGGGATTGAGATGAGCGGCATGGGAACTGCAGGACAGGAAGATGTCTGAGGCAGCCAAAAACAAACAAAAAAAGCAACACAATTTAATTTCTTTTAAAAAGTCACAGAATACTTGTGAATGCTTAACAATTTCAGGCAATAGCTAAGGAAAAGCTTTGAACACTCTACTATTATTCAAGCAGGCATGTAAGTATTTCTGAAAATCACCTAACAACCCAACAAAGAGAAAGTAACATACACCTGGTTTTGCAATTTCAATCTGACACCATTACAACAAACTTACCTCTTTTGTAGATGCCTTTTTTTGTTCTGATGAATTCTCTGATCTTTTCATCTTTGACCACATCATGCCAAAACTGCAACATGAAACAACCAGGTACATTATTTTTTAACAGTTAAATTTCTTCACTTCTTTCTTTTCTACAATAGAAGTGCAATATTTACTTTCTTTGATTTTTCTTTTTTTTTTAAAGAGCACAATATAAATCTGAAGCAATGAAGTTTGATTTTTGTGTATAAAATGTAAAT
>JAUZNI010109894.1:10000-12805 GCA_034780235.1 Concholepas concholepas | reverse complement strand
GTGTGTGTGTGTGTGTGTGTGTGTGTGTGTGTGTGTGTGTGTGTGTGTGTGTGTGTGTGCGTGTGTGTGTGTGTGTGCGTGTGTGTGTGTGACTGTGTGTGTGTGTGTGTGTGTGTATCTGAGTGGTGCCTGTCTGCACTGGGTGAATACAACCTTCCTTTTAATAGGGTCATGACTGTTACTGCTGTTGATAATACTGGTGGTGTACTGTTCTCTACTGCTTCTCATAATTAGTGTTGATGACCATGTTTGTGTAGTTGTATTGCTGCTGCTGCTGCAGCTGTTACAGTCTTGGTGTTGGTCTGACGATGACGCCACACCCTGCTTTTGCTACTACTATTTCTTTTCTCTCCTGGAGATGGATCTAAGTGTAATGGTGGTGATGCTGCTTCTGGCGTGGGCATGTCATTGCTCCTAGCATCAATTATTACTTTTCAGTTTGGGTGGGAGTGTAAATGTGCTGTTCCTGCTGCAACGGCCCAAGATGGCTGTAGTGGTTATCATGCTGTGCTGTTCCTGCTGCAACGGCCCAAGATGGCTGTAGTGGTTATCATGTTGTGCTGATGCTGTTGCTGCTGCTGTTGCTGTTGTCTCTCATTCTTCTTTTCTTGTTTCCATGGCAGAGTGCTGCTGCTGTTGCCCGTAGCTGCTGCTGCTGTTGTCTCTCATTCTTTTTTTCTTGTTTCCATGGCAGAGTCTCCAGACGCGGGCTGCCTCCAGAGAGTTGCTGATGCAAGCAGACGCTGCAGTGTTGGTCTACAGTGTGACAGATCAGTCCAGCGTCATAGCGGCACGTCACGCGCTCAACTGTATCCGGAAATACAGACCTTCCTCTTCCTCTTCCACCACGCATGCGCCGCCGCCACAGACACACGGAAACCGGCTCCGAGCGCCACCTACGATGTGCGTCCCCCCTGAAGGTTGTCCACCCCTGCCTGTGCTGCTGCTGGGGAACAAATGTGATCTAGATCATATCAGGTACTATCTTTAATATTCACAAAGTCTGCGTTGGTAGGCTAAAGCTGCTTATCAACATTGGCCATACGGAGTACACTGACCTTAGGCCAACACTGAATGTGTTGTTGTTGGTGCTCAATAGATGGTAGGCCTACTACTGAAAACCAGGTGAATCATCATTAACCTTTAGCAGTCACTCATAAAGGGGGCACTGCAACAACATCGAGAATTTTATACCTGAAACATCTGAAGTTCGAAATTTTGTCACTCTGCTAAATGCCATATCCATGTCAACCTAATTAATGGGGAAAATGGTAAAAATAGATTTTTTTTTAAAAATCAGTATAGGCTGTTATGTCAAGAGCTGGTCCCATGAACACAATATCCACAAAACATTTCATAGCATGGGTAGCCTAGTGGTTACAGCATTGCACTCCTGATCTGGCGGCCCGGCATCGAGCCACCACGGGGGCGCCCGTTTTAGTGAATTTTATCCAGGGGTTAACATTAGTACCGACTTCACTCCCCCAAAAGTTCTTCGGATGAAACTATAAACCGAGGTTCGTTATGCGAAAGCACGCAGAACATCTTGCGCACACATTAAAAACTCATTCCGCCTGTCAGAAGAGTAGGCCATTTCGTGCCAGTAGGAACGGATGACAACATTATTAAAAATGCTTGCACACAGATGTCGTGTTTAGACACCATCCCCGAAGTCGGAATGCAGCTACCTTAACGTTGAGTAAAAACGGTCGCAATCGCAAAATCTCGCCATTAGTAAATTTCGTAACTCTAGCCAAGGAACGAAATAAATTATAACAAAGGTTCATTATTAGACAGTAAAAACACTTGGTTCACCAAAATTTCACCATAAACGCCGTTTCTCTTTTTTTTTTACTGTGACTTTTTTCTGAGATTGTTTGGTTTTTTTGTTGTATTTTTGTTTATTTTTTAATTCGATTTTTTTCAGAACGGTACAGAGGCACAGCAGTTCTTCGGACTGGACTTCAGACTGCACAATGACGTCGGAATGTTCTGCGCGCGATGACGTAGATGGAGTGACGTCACTGTTCCAATGCCTTATTAAAAAGGTCAGATAACCATGAGAGTCAGCTTATGATTTATGCTATTGTTATTATCATCTCAACTTCGGTTTGCTATGCTTACATAGCCTATATATAGCCTATATACATCTTCAAAATAACAAAAAGAATTTAGACTTTAAAAGATTTTTTTATAAATAAGAAAATATACTACGGATACTGATGTAGAAGTATAGATTAATGCTTAAATTCACATATCATTGTTGTTTTTGACAGTCATGGTCAGCGGTGGTGTACTTAGGTTGTTGATTTGTTAGTTTATTTTTTATTTATGCAAGTCTTCCTTGCATGTGTAGAACGTATAGATCTAGGCCTACCTCGCTTCTCTCTTTTTATGTCTGCCTCTCTGCCTCCCCTACCCAATTCCTCCCGGTCTCACCATTCTGCTTCCGGCCTCCCTCTCTCATCCCAACTCCTACTCCATGTGTGTGTGTGTGTGTGTGAATTGGGAAAGGGGGGATGTGTACGCACGTAGGTGCATGAGTATAAACGCAAAGTTTTCTTTCTTTTGCTACCAGGTGTTAGAGATTCGGGAAACCAGCCAGCGTGGCGGGCGGAAGTTGTCACAGGGTGTGTTGGGGTCGCCAAGACTGCTACGAAGCACCATCAAACGACGTCTCAGTGTTTTCAGCAGGGACCGGGTCTCCACCTTGTAACGACGGGTCTGCACCTTGTAACGACGGGTCTGCACCTTGTAACGACTTGATTTTACATGAATCTGACTTGACTTGACCTCCTTTGACTT